>JAJLYW010000024.1:0-253369 GCA_030571845.1 Suhomyces yuchorum
GACATTGGTGCTGGTGCTTCCGGTGAACTCTTGGGTGGTCTTCTCGGTGCTGGATCTATCGGTGCCGGTGCTGGTATCGACGTCTCCAAGAGAGATGTTTCTGGTAACGCCGGTGCTGGTGCTGCCGGTGAACTCTTGGGAGGTCTCCTCGCTGCTGGATCTGCCGGTATCGGTAGTACCTTCGATGTCTCCAAGGATGGTATCTCTGCTGACGCAGGTGCAGGTGCCTCCGGTGAGCTCTTGGGTGGTCTTCTCGGTGCTGGATCTATCGGTACTGGTGCTGGTGTTCACATTACCAAGAGAGAAGTTTCTGGTGACGCCGGTGCTGGTGTTGCTGGTGAACTCTTAGGCGGTCTTCTTGCTGCCGGTTCTGCTGGTATTGGCGCCGGTTTCGACGTCTCCAAGAGAGATGTCTCTGGTAACGCCGGTGCTGGTGCTGCTGGTGAACTCTTGGGTGGTCTTCTTGGTGCTGGTTCTGCCGGTATCGGTAGCGCCTTCGATGTCTCCAAGGATGGTATCTCTGCTGACGCAGGTGCAGGTGCCTCCGGTGAGCTCTTGGGTGGTCTTCTCGGTGCTGGATCCATCGGTGCCGGTGCTGGATCCATCGGTGCCGGTGCTGGTGTTGACATTACCAAGAGAAGTATTGAAATTGAGTCAGAATTGGGTTACGGATTTTATGACATGCTCAGACACAGCTTCAAGAGCGCAAGTCAAAGTGTTATGAAGACATTCGCAGGTAATGTTCCAAAAGCTGCCTTCACCGTCTCTGATGTTGCCTGGGTGAAGGATGATTTGTTCAAAGTCACTATCAACTTCGAAACTGTCGAATCCGCAAAGCTCTTTGCTAAATTCCAAGATGAATTAAGATCACTCATGATTGAAAACACCGGAGTTGAATCAGAAATCCTTATGTGGGATGGATCCTCCGACAGTAAGATCGACAACTTCGCCAAATGGTCTTCTACTGTTTTGGTCAAGGCTACCAAGCACAACAACCTTTACTGTCTTCCAGATGACTTTGCCATTAAATTCAAGTGGGATGCCAGAGACACCAGTGAATTGCACCAACAATGGAAACAATACTTCGACACAACTTATGAATACACTTTGTCAAGGGACTTCGGAACTTCTTCGAGTTCGAACTTGAAGGTGGAGAGAAGATGTTTAGAATCTTCCTCTAACTCTACCACAATTGCTGATGCCAACTTTGATGTTAGCGAATTGGAGCAATGGCAAGCATCTTCGAATGTCTTGCCTAACTTCTGTTGGACTAAGCACTGCTCTGCTTAAATTTGATCAGCATTAAAAATCAAACATTCTCTTCAGGATTAACATTAATTTATCTTTCATTTTATCGGTTTCGTTTATTCTTAAGTTTTGTGCAATGTCCTAAATTATTATCAGTTTAGTTAGTTTAGATTAATTTTGGTATATATGCTCAATTTTTATGAGGAAAATAGCAAGTGTAGCTTTTACATTTCGATTTCGATGAATTTCTGTTGGAAAGGATCTTACTAACTAATAAGATTTCAAGTTTGGGCTTAAAATTATTCCTGATGATTGAGACTAGCATTGTTTATTTCCGAGAGTTCATGAGTTTCAGGTGAAGCAACTGATGAAGAGATTGATTCTGTTGGAATGCGTGGGTTGGTGGATTCTCTCGCGTTACGTTTGGCAATTATTGAATCATACTTTCTATTCTTTCTTTCTGACAAGTATTGCCATGAGTAGTATCCTATGGGAATGTAGGCCAATAATACGAGTTTGATAATTAACTCATACCACAGATCATCTGATACGAAATTAAGACTCAAAAACATCAAGATCATTTCCGAGACCACGGCTATGGGAAAGGTGAGATAGAAATTGTGATATTGCAACCAGAATAAAGAAGCTGGGGTCCAACGAAACCTGATCCGGAGAGCATGAAACACAAAGTGTACGATGTTAGGAAGACACCAAGCCAAGATCAATAACGAATAGGACGTGTGCTTCGCCACTCTTGGATGAGGAAAGATCACTCCGTAGCATATCCACGCCATTTTCAACCCATTAAATAAGTTGTAAACATCATTGGCCTTGAACGGAGACTTGAGCAAGGTCTTCTGCATGCAAAATGACACCAAAGGGATCAACGATACCACATGAAAGAAGTCAGCAATGCCACCAGGTAAGAACTTGCGGCCAACTAGCGGCAACAAGATAGCAAACCGACAGAAACAACAGAACCACAAGGTGGCCGAGGCAGTATTCCAGAATAGAAGGAACTTGATGTGTGTAGGGAGTCCTGGTCTGGGCATCCTAATATAGATAGTTGGTTAGAAGATGATGAAGGGTTAAAAAGAGAACATCATAATCTTCTTAGCAGTCAGTTTACAGCCAAATGATGGGCAATACACGACACGCGTATTTATTTAGTGGGAAGAGATTGAGCATTAACAACAGGTCATGAGATTGATATCAGCCGTTTTAGGGCTCTTAGGCTTGTTTCTTGTGGTTCAGGCCGCTTGGACCAAGGAAGACTATGAGATCTTCAGTTTGAATGATAAAATAAGACAGGATTTGGGTAAAGATGCCACGTTTTACTCGTGGTTGGAATTATCCAACGGGCCAAAATCCACGCTAAAAGAGATTACAAAGGCATACAGAAAGAAATCCAGAGTTTTACATCCGGACAAGTTGGGTGCAAGCACCAAGAAAGCAAAGAAACAAGCAGAAGAACGTTTTCAAAGATTATCGTTGGTGGGTAATATTTTGAGAGATCAGTCGTTGAAAAAGAGATACGACTACTTTTATTCCAAGGGTTTCCCCACCTGGAAAGGTTCAGGATATTACTACTCCAAGTACAGACCTGGGCTCTTGTTTACTATCTTCTTGTTATACCTTTTGATTAGTGGATTCCATTTCGTGGCCTTGAGAATCAACAGATCTCAAGATTTCAAAAGAATTGCGACTTTGAAGGAACAAATCAAGAAGCTGGCTTGGGGTGGTTCTATAATGCCTCCCTTAGATGGTTCTGATAGAAAGGTACTGAGTGACAATGGAAAAACGTTTTTGGTGAGAGCTAATGGATCAGTCTACTTTGTTGACGAGGAGAATAAAGAGGAATTAGTTGAAATGGATGAACATGACATAAACACTTCTCCTGGCTTCAGAGAGTCATTAATCTACAGGTTACCATGTTATGTTTGGAACTTGACCTTAGGTAGATGGACTAAGATGGTTGATACTTCTGTTGAATACACCAACAACAAAAAACACGAAGAAACACCTCAAGCCAAGAAGAAACCTAAAAAGAACAAGGGAAAGAAAATAGAGTTACCCAATGGGAAAGTTGTCTATTCTAGACCAGGCAAAAAACAATAATTACTGAAATCCAAATAGTATTCTATAGATGGAGTTTAAATTAGTTGAGTGTAGTATTAAATAATTATCATTATCGATATAGTTTGTATGCAAATAATATTTTCTCATCAATGATTTTTCAGGTCATGTTCCTTATTCCTTATGTTTTGAAACCCTCTTTAATTCGTTTTGCTCACCCTCTTCATCTGATGAACTTGATCCGGACAAATTATCTAAAAAATCGTTATCTTGATATGTATCTTGGTAATCGTCTTGGTCATCATCATCGTCATCATCATAGTTAGATTCGATTTGCCCACTTGGTGACATGTTTTGAACTCTAACATCTGGCATATGTACTTCTTCCATACGGTCTTCTTCTTCCTCTTCCTTCTCATCTCCTTCTGCATCTCCCACTTCCTCGTCTCCGTCGGCTGGATTATTCGAAGTATCATTGACAAACATATAATGATTAGATTTATCCCCCAATATGATTAAATTTTTGTTATAACCTCCATTCTTTGAGTTATTATTATTATTATCATCGTATGTTTCAAGGTCCAAGTAACCAACTGTAGATGAATCAAAGCCAAAGTCTCTATCATGTTCACCTTCCTTACCATCGATATCTTGATCTTCTTCTTGTTCGGCACCAAGCACAACATTATAGGTTTCTCTAGTCTTGAGTAATATCTCATTTACGAACCATTCCCAATTTTCCGACAGAATTGATTTCACAATAACAGGTGAAATCAAATCAGGTTTGTAAAGAGAAGTAAACTTAACAACTTCTTCACTGATTAAAATTAAATGCCCCATATAACCAGGTCTTGGGGTTTCATTAGTCTTGTAAGATTTCACGATCAAGCCTGCCAAATCACATTTATCTGCCTTGAAAAGTTCCACGATTAAGAACGAATTATATGAATTTAACTTACCATTGAAGATCTGTTGAATCAAATCGAACACGACATTATGAAAGAAATTGTGCCATGGAAACTTCGTGAATTTCATAATAATTTCATAAAGAATCTTCAGGTCAACTAAATTTATCTTGAAAAAGTCACCAACACATGGGTTCTTTCTTATAGCTTCATCTCTCTTATCACAAACAAAGGGATTCTCTGAAGATATAGTCGGTTCCTCATCTTCAGAATCATCTTCATACTGATCAGTTCTCAATGCTTCAAGTATTTTACTGTAGTCTTCGCCATCATCAAAATGAATATCATCAAGTGAAACATCATCTAAGCCATTGGTAACATCATGAACCGATAATTCAGAACTTCTTGATGATTTCAGATCAAAAATTAAATGCTCATTAAGGGCATTCTTTAATCTTTTGTTTTGCTGGGACCTTATATGATCCCTGATTTTAATAATCTTCTTAATTTTTCTTGAATTAAGTAAGATCATGTTTGAACAATGTAATAATTCTGCAATCAACTCTGAAATTTTGAATTTGGTGAATCCCAAGATTTCATTTGAATCGGTTGATTCAGCAGAAACCAATGCACTTAATTTGTCCAAGTTTAGAGAAAATATCCTTAACATTTCTCCCAAATATATAGGATCACGAGGACTAGGTGGATTCTGTTCAAAATCCTTCAACCATTGGAACATGATATATGAGTTGATTTCACTATTACTACCATCTCCATTGTTCAACATGGAGCTGTATGATCCACAATTCAAATCATAATCAGAGTTGTTTTTTCTGATAAGTTCGATAATGATTCCAACACAATTGTTTATGCCGTGTTTATTTGTTTGATAAACATTCTCGACATTGGGGACCTTGAATAGCATTATATCATGAATCATGATATTGATGATTTTTGGAGAAACCAATTCTCTTGTCAATTGGTTAGGCCCAATGTTTGTCTCAAGAACAACCGCCAACGCAGTGTTAGAAGATATAGTTATCAAAGCTTTGATAAAATCCGTTGCTGCAGTTTGTTTGAAAAATAACTCATGGTTTGGAATCTTTGTAATTGGTTTATTTTTAGACAATTCATGGATATCAGACTTGAATTGACTGGGATGTGGTCTCAAGATATCGATCAATTTAATGATCAAATTTTGCAGTGAAAGAGTCTCCAAAATTCCAGTTGGAGAGTCAGGTTTGTCAGTTTGAATAATGCGGAGAAAGAAGTCCATCAACATAGGTATTTCGATCTTAGCTAAAAAGGTATCGACTAATTTCGGTTGTCTTCTAATGAAATTCAAGAGTTCTATGCTGTTGGTATCCATCAATTGATCCAAAATATGGATGAGATACGATACTGAAGGGGAGCTTTCCAGAAGATCAGGTAACGATAATATCAGCCATAATTTAGACATGATGACTGGTGTTTCAATGATGCGATTCAGGATCACCCAAATATCCATCGATAACACATCTGAAGATGCCTGAACACAACGACGGAATCTATCATCCTTTGATTCAGCTTCCAGCTTCGAGTTGTCATTTTCATTGTCCATAGACTCTTTGTCGTGTTCATCCTCCTCGATTTCAATGTCATCATTGATATGAGTAGGATCAGCCAATTCATTAGCATCCAGCTGTCGAATCATTAGCTGCAATGCTTCCTCCTCCTTCAAGCTTTGCTGATGGAAGAAATCCACACTTTCAACCAAGTAGTTTAGAAATCCGTTCAATATGTGGGGTTGAAGTAAGAGTTCCAAGAGCTTTGCTCCACGGCCATCCTTTGTGGTGGTAGATTCGGTGTTTGAGGAGCTCAAGGACGCCGCATCTGAGCCCAAAGTGCTATTATTTGAGTTGGATGTTTCTAAGTTTTGCAGGAACTGGAAACTGGATTGTTTATTGTTGAAGTTTCCTTTGATGTTGTGGATCTCGTTGAGCAATTCCTCCGCCAAAGCTGCATCGCCGATAAGGTCGTCCACTTCCACAGAGGAGAAGTCCTGAATCGAGTCCAAAAACTTCTGGAGCTGGCTGTTGCTGTTGGGGCCGTTGGAAAATGGCCAGAACGACATGTTGTATGGGGTAATAAAAGATGAACAATTGGCCAATTCTATTCCAGAACAACGGGATTTTTGCAAATATCTTTGGGTATAATCGCTATCTCAACAACGAGCTCACCAATAACCTGAACACTTCTCCTTCAGCCTCGGATGCTTGGGGTACTGATAACGTTAGAAGCCTATGTTCAATTGATTTACGTTGATTTGTTGGTCATGTGAGCGTAGCGGGCGGGTCTGTGGCGGTAGGGAGTCCAGCTGGAATTAGCGCGGTGTGCCTTAGTACCGGACGTCATTACTACAGACATTACTACAGGCAACGTGACAAGGAACAGGTCCACAATGGCAGGAGAAAACGGATTGGATTGGCTGATCAGACATGGAAGACAATAGGGGTCCTCTCAGAAATGGACAGAGTACCCATCAGGCTTGAAATCAACTGCCCAAGACGTTGCTGGTGAGTATTGTGAGTTGTTTCTCACGGAGGACTTGGTGCTCGTGTAGTGAGGACTGAGGTGTACCGAGACCAAAGTCGCGGTAGAAAAATGATCCGTAGCGAGGGTACTGCGAAACCCTCTAGAACCATTGATGAGCTTGACAGGTACGTGTGCGGGTGGTACGGCACCGAGCATTAACTGAAATGGATAAGATATAAATAGCATCAGAGGCAGTGGCCAATAGATGGATGTAGTACGGGGGATTCACGCTAGAGAAACACTTTGGGAATATAAGAGAATGAGACTTTTGGCCCATAGTTATGTAGAAGGGTTTAATGGATGGGGCTAGAAATACAGGTAAGTAAGGCTAATTCTCACAGAATGAGAAATTGTTGCGACACGTTTATTGTTATCAACGGGTGGAATGCAGGTTTAGACCCGACCCAAAGGTTCGAGATGCTCATTTCTTGGTGTTCGTATACTGCCAGGTAGATTACATGACGTATTACGTTTACCGAAGCAGTTTTACCGGAAAGCACCATGATTATGAATTCCCTTGAGTGTCAGGCCGGATATTAACGGATGCATATAATAAGATAGGAAGAAATCGCTTTCTTCCGTTAGTAGCACTTATTCCTTATCCGTCAGTAGGAAGAGATCGAAGCACCTCGAGAGCACGCTTGTACTCTCTTTCATAGAATGCTATCAATTCGTTGGCATATTCACGAACAAGATTTTTACTATTTGCAGCCGTATGTCGAATCCATTCATGTATAGTCATGGTCTCCTCATTCTCGGGCATAGCAGATATGAAATTGGTAAGCTCACTATCGTAGTCATCATGGAGATCATTCTGAGATTTTGTAAGTTCTTTTAAATCCGATGAAGTGTCCTCCATGTTCTTCAACGTTTCTAAAAATGGACCAACGGATGAAGGTTTCCACTCCAGTAAATTCAGTACTCTTTCTTCAATGTGATCTCTTTTCTTGTCAGTAACTTTCTCATTCTTTTGTGGAGTACTCAGAACTATTCCACTGAGTTCATTCAAAGATTCAATTTTACTAGTTCCGTTGAAATCAATAGATGACCTTGTGTATTGGGCCATGGGAGCCAGTGTATTAGGGGTAGATTGGAATTGATTCGATGATCTGTTGGTGCCTGCACCATTTTTGATATTGTATTCACTTGTATTGTCCTCCTTTAATTCATTCTCGGCATCTTTGGACACCATGTCAGCGATTGAATGTTGATCTGATTCTATTTTCTCATCGTTGCCTTCCGATCTCAACTCTTTGAAACTTTGAGATTTCTTATTCTCATCAGAATACTTCAGGTTTCTATCATCAAACATTTGAAGAGTCAAAGGATCTGATTTCGAGTCATCAACTATAGAAAAGTTACTATTCTGTTTAATTCCTTCAACTTTATCCAAATGCACCTTTCCATGGATCGGAGACAGCACAGGTTTTTGGCTAATCAATGATTTCTGTTCTCTTGTTGTGAATGAAGAATTGTGGGTTTCTTTCGACATTGAAATCAGATCATCTTCATGCTCAACTTTCCCTTCCAAAGTGCCAAAATTATCAACAAGTAGATCTTGTTTCTCATGTTCACTTTCACTCACATCAGCCATAATTTCGTCTAATTTTTCGGATTCCACTTCAGAAATTTCAATTGATTTCAGGATTTCTCTATTGATTTCTTTGATATCTTTGATATAGTCAGTGTATAGATTTTTATCACTATTCTCTTCATCCGACGAAAAATCTAGAATCCCCCTTATTGGCTTCTCAGGAGAGCTCAGAAAAAGACTTTTTTGTTCAGTTCGAGCAATTTTGGATTCAGCAAGATCCGGATTCAAGTTATTGTTTCCAAAATTCTCCGAAGAAGGAGATTTTTCACCTTCCAAATTGGCTGTCAGTTTCTTCAAAGCAGCGTCATTTAAGTCTGACTCAATTCCATCATTATGATCGTCGATCTTTGAAGTGGAGGCCGAAAAGTCAGCTTGAAATTCTGATTGTCCTGGACTACTAAACAGTTTTTTACGAGACGAGTCATGCAACAATTCCGGTTTAGTATCATGTTCAAGTTTTGGTTTTTTCTGAAAGAAATTATCCAATACAGATTCTTTTCTCTTCCTCTTGGATTTGAAGAAGTCTTCATCAAAAGAATTATCAAAAATATTTGGTTTCTTATTCTTCCTACTCAAACCTTTGAAATCTTTCCTTTGAAACAAATTATCATCATTCAATCTGATAGGAGATAATTCAAGTTTAGATTTTATATCTGTTGGATTGTCAATAATAGGAGCCGCCGTTTCCTCCAATGCAACTGGACTCACATTTTTTTCCCAGTAGTCAATATTAATAGCATCGTAGTTGTCAATGTCATGATTTGAGTTTTCGAAATCAGGTGGAGTAGGTGATTGAGATTTACGAACAAGTTTGAACTTTTGCTTTTTGCTAGCGCCTTTATCTTTCTCGTGTAGTGAGCGTTGCAGTTCGTCTTTATCTTTTTCATCCAAGTCAGAGTCCAACTCATCTATGATAATAGATTGTGAATTCTGTGGTGTAGAAACGTAACTGGCATCGGGTACGAAATCTGACCCAAAGTCTGACTCCAGACTCAGATCATCGGAAGCTTCAGAAGTCTCAGAAGCTGATAAAACCTCAGATTCCTTCTTTTCTATCGATGTAATTAATTCGGAGCTAGCTGCTTCTGATCGAGAAGAACTAGCTTCAGATATTTCACTAGATGACTTGGTGAATTTATTGGATTCTTGACCTTTTGCAAGATTTTGTCGTGGTCTACTCTGGAAAGTAATTTTAGGTTCTACCTTCACTTCGGTCAATGTTTTTGAATCGTCTTCTATCTCTTCAGATTTTATCCCATCGCTTGAGATGTCAGGTTTTTTGTCATCACTTTTAGGTGATTGAGAGGTGTGATCTTTTGACGCAAATTCATCCATAATGTGCGGTTCAACTATATCTTTTTGGCTAATTTGACTATCGGAAATGTAATCATTTAAACTATCGTCTGATTCATCCGAAAATCCAATTTCTGATCTGGAGATGTGTTGTGTCCTATTGATTTTCCCAAGATTTCTTGTTGCACCCATGAACTCGTTCAAAAGGTCATTATCCGGTAACTTATTCCAGTATGCATCATTTGGGTCACTGCTTAATTGAATTTTAGAGACTTTGCTACTAAACTTTTTCTTAATTGATTTTTGGACAGAATAATCTCTGCTTTTCATATTCCCATGGCCAGCTTTAATTTTAGAAATGATTGGTGTGGTGTTGGTTGAGGGATTCTGTCCTTCGAGATTGAATTCCCTTGATTTTTCATTCAGGCTGACAATTGAATCTATTTTAGAATTCTTTTTTGTTTCAATGGAAGTATTCAGGTTATTTTTGTTGTAGGATTCATCATCTGCAACATTTTCAGCTTCATCTTTACTTTTATCTTGTGAAATGTTGAACTCACTTGTTTCATTAACTTCACTAAAAGACTCATCATTATTATCATTATCATCATTATCATCCTTCTCATTATTATCATCAGTATCATCATTATCATCATTATCATCATCATTATAGTCGTCACTCTCATCTGATATAATCCCAAGGTAGAGGTTTTTTCTGGCACTACGAGGTCTGTTCCTTCTATTTTCTGTGCTAGACTTATTAGATAGTTTCTCAATCAGATTCGCTTCTTCTTGTTCATCACTTTTCTCCTCATGTTTCTGTTTTTGATTCTGATTCTGATTCTCTTTCTGTTTCAGCTGATCTAACAATAATTTGACAAAATAACACTCAGGAAAATTATCAATGTGCTCCTTCAGTGGGTCATCGTCTGTTTCCCACTGGTCTAAAGTGCAACCGCAATATATACAAAATACCTTGTCGTCTTCGGAAGTTAATGGGGTATACACAAACCCAGCATTTGAAAGAGTTGTGCTAGAAGGGAGATAATTCTTGCGTGAATCCAATGGGAATATTTTTCCAAACGTAGTTAACCGATACTTTTGAGCTTCTTTACTGAAGGGGTTCAGTAGTAACTCTAATTTCTCACTTGCCCAATATTCCAGGGTTTCCTCAGATGTGGGATATTTTTCACGGACCGTAGCAGATTTCATCACTAGCGACATCAAACACGTCTCGTGCTTCCGGTAATGAGCTGCTGTGACCGCTGTGATACTTGAGTCGGCCGTCACAGTTTCTGGTTTGCCACAGAATCCACATATGACGCGGTGATAATTGGTCTTCACTGGAGAGAAGTAGAACCCAGCTTCCACCAACGCATCGACCAATTTCTCGTCATTGTGCTCGGACCAGCTCATTTGCAAGGATCCACTCGGAAGTGCTACCACTTCCTTGAACGAACGAAGCCTGTCCTCCTTAAACTTCATCGTTTCTTTCTTAGGAAATCTCATGGTCTTTTTGGCATAATCTAGTCAATTCCCCAGTTTGTAGCCCCCTTGAATCGGTTGAGCTGATTATGGCTTATAGCGCGGTGCTTGTATGTTATTTTGCACTCAATTCTTGTGATGGCTTTGCCTGAAGCTTCTCGAGTGGGTCTGTTTTGAAATCTGATGGAATGAACCTGATATTGATTTCTCATAATACTAATGATCCAATAGTGCGCGCGCGACCCAAAGTGGTGATGGCTGCAAAGACTGAGTGGACTGGACGCTATAAGAAAGACCAGAATGTGAAGGAAACAAAAGAATTAGCTCTAAAGAGGGAGCCAAGCTATGTGGAAAGTAATTCAATGAAGAATGAAAGATATCTATGGATATGTGAATAGTTTTTTTTTTTTGGATTGTTTCGTGTTCTGGTCCATTGGTAGGCGGATTTTGAAGTTGATGGAATTCTTGTGATGGATTTCTTGATAATGGAGTTGGCTGGATTTTTAAGCTGAAACTTCTACCTGTTTAATTGCTTCGGGTTTAATGGCTTTACCTTCAAATTATTGGTTAGACTAATTATGCTAGCGTGTTGAGGGGTTTGGTTTTCGATTTGTATTTCAGGCCCATTTCCTACGTCGAAGTGATAATGCAAAGGCTACTAATGATGAAGCACAATCGTGGTTTTGTCTATGAGATGAGCTGAAAGCTCCAGTGATTCTTGATATTACATCATATTACATCATTATTCATCATTTGAGCCATACCATTGATACGATTACTTTTCTCGTGGCCGGAAATGCTACTACAATTTCGAAAGTCTAAGGATCTGAAGAAATATAAATTGACAAAAATTACTAAAGAATTAAATGTATGTTAGGTTGAGACTGTGGTGATGGTATGGAAGTCATACGAGGTATAAGCCATAGCTGGTATCACAGGACGTAATCAAGATTATCAGCTATCCAAGATCAGCATCATTCAAAAGTTGTGTCCAACCAATAATTGAATTGTTCTTAATGCCTCATATTTGAGCTCGTTATCACTATTACTATCATCCAAAAATTGCATGATCAATAACTTGTATTGGCCACCCTTTTCATTGTTTATAAAGCTCACCAAGTCTTGTCCAAGATTCTTGATCAAAAATTGAAGGTCGTTCAACAAAATGACTTTTATAGTAACGTTTTTGTACTCAGTGGATGCTAAAACATCAAGGATTTTCTTGATCAACTTGAAAGAAGAATCCTTGAATTTACCGGAGTTTTCTAACCAAAACTCACTAGACTTGTGAGTGGGAGATGACCAACTAATTAAGTTGGGGTTCTCTAACTCGGTCAAGTACTCATCTAATGATGATAACCTTGTCTTGACAATTTCATTCAAATTGTCATATAAGTAAGTTAAGTCAGCAGTCAATTCTTCATCTCCTCCGTTGGAAGCAAACTTTCTTTCTTTGAGAGTGTTGATTGCTGACAAACCATCATGGAACAACAACAATTTGATAGTCTTGAATTGCTCATTCTCAGATGTGGTAGCAGAAATGAAGTTCTTCAAAATACCCACTGCAACTCTAACAATCTTCAACTTAATGGAATCCTTGGAAATAGTAAGCAAGCTTCCAATCAAATCGGGGAAGTTATGGACAATATTTCTATTGATTGATGGACTGAATGAAAGGATCCAAACAGCTAACAACAAATTGTACAATAATTGCAAACCAGATGAGTTTGGACTTTTAGCCAGAGATGCAATCAATTCATTGATAGGCTTGAATTGCGCAATCAAGTTTGAACTTTCGTAAACAGTCTTGAACTTTTTGGAAATAACTAATTCGAGTAAAAATTGAATACCGATAAATTGGAAGTTGGATTCCTTACTAGCAAGGAAGTTTGAAGAGGATAAGACATCAAAGATTTTGTGCAAGACCTCTTTATCAATGTTAGCGCCAGCTTCAGTCTTGGATGCTTTGGAAAGAAGAAGCACTAAATTGTATAATGCCAAAGATTTGATGATGTTATCCTTGCTTTCCAAATGTTTCAAGAATGGGTCATAAGGTAAAGAAGTGTCAACTTGAGATAACTTTAATAATGAGTCAATAAACTCTTGTCCTGGAAGGGTCAACAATAAGTCATTGATCAATGTCAATACGTTCTTCAAGACATCATCTTTAACATCTACTTCCAATTTGTTCAACACATTCAAGATGGTGTTGGTGTATAAGTCCAATTGTGATAAGATGGTCGATTTTCTGTTTTCTGGGGATTGCTTCTCCAAAATTTTGATATGATTGGCGTCATCCTCGGAAATGACACCAGATCTAGCCAATCCTTCCCAGGGAATGATCCTTTCTCTGATAAGTTTCTTGGAATCTGACAAGAATCCACTGTCAACTACTAATGGTGTCTGAAGTTAGTAAACCAGCTCATAGTTGAACAACTACCACGATTGAAAATTGGGAGCAGGTATGGAAAATTCACTTTGCTGGATATCCTATGATATTCGCTTTCTGGATAAGCATAGTGTCCAAGTTTCAAGCGTTCCATGATGTCCAATGTTTGCAATTAGTTCAAGAAGTCCAATCAAGTTGATCAATCAAGGAATGTGTGACTTTTGCACACGTTCAGTGAACACATACGTAATCGAGTGACATCGTTATGGGGGTGATTATCTCGATATCAATAGATAGTCGAATTCGAGATTCTATCAAAGTGGATAAATTGGCGAAGATTGTGGCCGCGCACGACCTCAGTTAATTACATGGTAATCCACTAGACAAAGCTACCACAGGAGCCGGAGATGTATCGAGGTATATTGCTTTGTCTCCACAAACCATACGCTTGCACTTACTTCATGTTTGCTCCTTCAATGTTGAAAAGAGTATTGGATTCATTAACCCCAAAAATTGAGCTATTAATCATTAACAAAAAAACAAAATCTGCCGATCCCAGGAATCGAACCTGGGTTTGTTCGGCCACAACGAACTGTACTAACCACTATACTAGATCGGCATTTGCTATAGCTACGTGGAATATTCAGAAGCCAGACATTGATCATTATTTCCGAAAGGTACATCAATTGATAAGAGCATGAACTCACACACAGGAGATGCTTCTCAACTATGCTATTTAGGTGGACTGGTGTGGCAGATTCATGATATCTATCATGCCGGAAACCTAATAGGATGTATGGAATCGGATTCCAAATTGGATGATCCGCTAATGGCCTCTCGTTAACTCAGTTAGCAGGCGAAGAGATTCAAATTCACTAAATGCACTTGGTATGGAATACCAGCTGAACCCCAGCTAGCGTAATGTGAACGGGAAATGAGGACGGAATTGAACATAGATTCCAAGTTATTCCGTTGGCCTTCTATTTCCCGATTGCGCTTCGACGGAATTCATCACCGAACCAGAAAACGCAAGCGAACAGGCCCATCTGCACTACTCCGGAATCCCCTACCACAATCACAGCCTATTTTTGGGATTGGCGTCACGGCTGCAAAAACCGAAATGTTCAACAAAGGCTCCCTCCCTCCATCCTGACACCCCTTGCCTACTAGGATCATTTCCACGTCATTACTCGCTCCCTCGGGGCCCGCCTCCATGGACATGCCCAGAATGCTATTATTGACTCGTCCCAATTAGGTCATATTGGCATTGGACCCCCGGTGCGAGTCATCGTGGCCATTGGCCACCTCACGTGAGCATCTGGAATTATGGGGTTTGGACATGGCCAGAGCAAACCTAGGCGCCAGCAAACGTCTCCGATACTGAGAGCGTTGGACGAGACAAGGGCCGCTGTGTATTGCGACGGAAAACTGCCACGCTGTTCCAGCATACCACGACTCGGCCTCCAGGTTGCGATGACCAGGACTTTTTCCGATACAGTCATCGGGTTTCCCATCCATCGGAATAGGCAATCCGTCTCGGGATGGCAGTGTTCCTCGGACCCATAACGGCGACTGGTCGCGACTGGCAGCACCAGCCGTTCCATGGCCCCGGGTAAAGAAATCACAAGCGAGGCATGAAAATGAGAAGGGCCAGCGGATCCGCCCGACCCTGTCGCACCAGGAATGCCCAAACAGGTAATCTGAGGGCTTACCGCGGTCCATCGCCAGGTTGTATGTGTCATACCCAGCAATACAAGCAAAAGGCAATTGATACAAGTCATGTGGAATCAACAAACATCAGCAACAGCAATTGCGAAACTTTCAAGCCAAGCGTGAATTTGTTCATTGGAGGGTTCGGAAAGTAGAGGTTTGAGGCTTGGGAGTTGAGTGAATTGATGTTTCTTGAGGGAATTGATGCTGTTTGAGGTATTTGTCACTTTGGCATGGACCGATTACATAATGGTACCCCAGATTCCAAGTCAAAGCCTGAACATAGATCCGATGAATGTGGAGTACTCCGAAATAGATGGGGAAGTCAGCACTGGGGACTTGAAAGGTGGAAACACCCCGGAATCTGTCTCAGCTGATCAGAATGTGAATTTTCGATGGTGCATTCGGAAAAATACAATAATCGATAGTCGATGATAACGTATATTTGTAGTATGGAACAAGAAGATCACTCTGATGCCAGTTGAAAAATTCTATCCAGTGGAGCTTTTCAGTTAGGCATCAGATTTAAAACTGGAGATCTACATGAGTTCTATAAGCACAAACTTTTGATTATGCCGTAAAGCAAACTAGTAACTAAAAAACTTGGAACGAAGAATTAGAAGGAGTCGTACACGTCTCGATAGGAATTTTTTTTGGAGAAACCGCTTAATCAGAGCTTTCTCTGGCGTATTCCTTGTACATGTCAGCATCTGGGATGGAACCACAGATGGTCTCGACCATAATACCAGTGACCAAGTATGGGTCAATGTTGGAAGCTGGTCTTCTGTCTTCGAAGTAACCGTAACCTTCCTTGGCAACAGATCTTGGGATTCTGACAGAGGCACCTCTGTTAGCAACACCAGAGGAGAAAGCTTCCATGGAAGCAGTTTCGTGACGACCGGTCAATCTCAATTCGTTGTCAGATCCGTACAACAACAAGTGTTCCTTGTGTCTCTTAGCCAACTTGGAGAGAGCGGATTCGATATCCTTCATACCACCTGGGACTCTCATGGCCTTGGTAGAGACGTTGGTGTGGCAACCAGCACCGTTCCAGTCACCCTTCAAAGGCTTAGGGTGGAAAGAGATCTTGACACCGAACTCTTCGGCGACTCTTTGCAACAAGTAACGGGCAATCCACAATTCGTCACCCATGTTGATACCTTCACATGGACCGACTTGGAATTCCCATTGGGATGGCATGACTTCGGCGTTGATACCGGAGATGTTGACACCAGCGTGGAGACAAGCTCTGTAGTGGGCCTCAATGACATCTCTGGCGTAAACCTTACCGGTACCGACACCACAGTAGTATGGACCTTGTGAGGCTGGGAAACCACCCTTTGGCCAAGCGTATGGTTGGTCGTATTGGTCGAACAAGGTGTATTCTTGTTCCAAACCGAACCACACTTCTTCATCGGCGTGAGCCTTCATCAACTTGGCACATTCGTGTCTGTGGTTGAACTTGTTTGGGGTACCGTCGTTGTTCCAACACTCGGTCAAAACGATGATGTTGTCACCCTTTCTGAATGGGTCGTTGTAGAAAGCGACTGGTCTCAAGTAGACATCGGAGTCGTGACCTGGAGCTTGACCGGTGGAAGAACCGTCGAAGTTCCACTCTGGCAAGTCATCAACGGAGGATGGCTTCTTGTCCAAGGTCTTACACTTGGATCTGGTGTTACCTTCGGCATCGATCCAGACGTACTCGGCCAAAACTTTACCGTTTTGGTTCAAGTCCAAGTACTTGGCTAATATAGCGGTTTGTTCAGTTATGGAAACCATTGTCTATAGGGGAATATGCAGAAAGGAGAAGGGAGATGCTGATAATGAAAAAGGGAAATGGACAGGCCGATATGGATACTTATATACACTGATAAGTGGGACGGGGGATAAGACAGGTGCGGTGACGGAGGTGACAGTGAACGCAAAACCCCCCTAACTAGGTTAATCAGGATGGCAAGGAATTTCCCGATAGCGCGAGCCAAGGTGGTACTGCGCGTTTCTTTTTCTCGTGGGGGTGGGTGGAGGGTCATGCGGGTAGGACAGGGGCGCATAGTAATCGTCCGGATATCACAGGGATCGCCGGTCCGCCGCCCTGGCGGCCGCCCGGATCATGTTATCACAGCCAATCACCTCCCGCACCAGCCCCGGGCGTATATGCAGGCCGCGGTCTGGCCTCCGATCGATGCAAATCCTCGCGCTACCAGGATAGTTCCTCTGCCTGTGGAACCAGGACTCCTGCTTTTACACACTCCCTATCGCCCGCTGTCCTGCACCCGGCCCTGGCGGGCACTCTGCTCCGTCCGCATCCCATGCCCGGGTGTCCTGTTTCACCCCGACCGGCCAATCAGATACCGGCCCCTGGCCGTCCTCCTCCATTGCTCATCCCATGCCCCTCTCGTGCCCCTCCATCACCTCTACTAGTGACGCAGATGATGGTGCTACTGTTGCATATTCGCACTATCATGCCGCTGATCGGGTTCCCGCCGCCCCGAACAATAGCCGCTTCCGTTGGTCCTTCTATGCCGTTTTGGGCCATGTTATCGGCCAATCATCTACCGACAAGTGCGTGAGTGTGATAGTCGCCCCTACCACTGGTGTATCCCGACGGGGCCCAGTGTAGGCCGCAATGGAAATGCCCCCGCCATGATTCGCTGGGCAGGCATGCGGACGTCCCCAGGCTCACTTCTCCAGCCCCAGCTTGTGGTGTCTGGGGTTCCAACAGCTCTGCTAATGGTGGCCTGCGGCCTGCACACAGCCTGCACACAGCCCGGAGATGCATGGACGTGCGTTGATGTTTGATGTACGCTGTCGCTCTACTGATCGAACAAGCCCTCCTCCGTAAGGTACATGGAAGGGCCAGAGGCAATGGTACTGGCCCCACTTCCTCCCACCGCAGTCGGGGGTGTAGCCCAGCGTAGCCAGCGCTCCCACCGTGCTCTTGCTCCCCCCGAAACATGCAGGTCAAGGGTGCTGTCGCAGCCATCGGCGATGCTGCTGAGGCCCAGCTCAGCTCCACCATGGCCGCCGGCTCCAGCCCAAAGCCGGCAGATCTGCCCTGCTTTCCCCCACACTCCAAGGCTGCTCCAGGTAAACAGCCCAATACGCCGATGTTTCCAGCGGTTCGATTCGAGTGAACCGATGTCACCTTGATTGTTTGGTCACCGTCGTAAATTCGCAAAAAATAATGCCTGAAAAATCCGTCAATCATTTCAATGCTTCGCTGTGACCACCTGCCGACCAACCACCGGCCATAGAGCCGCCAGCTGACTCACCTTCCCCATAGCCGCCGCCGGGCGAAGCTGGCTTCCCCAGGAACCCCAGCGTGCCACTGGGAATGGCGACGTATAGGCGCATGGATCGCTTCGTCGCACCCACAGATCTTCCCCTTATCTTATCTTCCGCGGTGCTTACCGAGTCCCACCATTGCCACCACAAAACCGTCCGGATAATTCCTTATCCAACGGCCATCAGTAGCCAGGCTCTCAGTCCGCCGACTGCTGGGCCCGGCAGGTTGACACTACAAATCCGTTCCACGGATACTTGCATTACGTGGGTGCCAAAAGCATCCAGAACCTTCTCTGGACTTTATTCGGTGGCTATGTAGATTAATCAAGGCACCGGCCCCTGCTTCACACGTTGACGTTCCATTGCCTTTGGCCCATGCCATTGGGCTCCGTACTGCAGCAGTCAGCATTACTAATCGTTATGGATCCCAATGGGTACTGGTGCAACAGTCGTCTCTGCTGCCCCACAGCTTGACCGCCATGTTTCACCATCGGTGCCTCCACCTGCCACCCACCGGCCATAACGCCGGTCAATCTGTCATGTAAATTTATCCGAGTAAATCTCGTCGATCTCAATTCTCACGTATTCTGTCATCCACACCTCTCGTGACAGGGAACCAGGCGGATTGGTGTTTCACGAACCACCGCAAATCTTGCATCAAGCTCCAGTAACAGCTCAGCCAGTTATCGGAGATCTACCACGATCACGGGGCCCGTCGGGCCTCCTACTGACGAGATTGCCCACCTATCAAGGCAATGCTCAATACCTCGTGCCAGATACCATTTCCATACCTGTGGCGGAATATTACCCCCACAATTGCCTGACCAGTGTTTTGGGTGTTCTGGATGCCCTGCCGTTGTTGCTATCCAAATCATTTCTTTCGATGATTCGGTTGTTTGTCACACGTGAATAGTTCATAGCTCAATTGTATTATGCGTTTGCATGGCCTTCATGCATTGACACTTTGTTCAGCTACATTCACCCCAACCGATCAAAAATAGGGTGCACCCCAATAGGGTTATTTCACTGGGGAACATGGTGATGGCTTGCTGTTCCCAAACCCTGTTTGGAGGCACGGTGGATCCTACCCCAGATCCCAAGTTTACATCTCATTGGAACCGGTGCAAAGTCAGACAATTTTTTTGGTGCAACAATCGCATCTTGGTGAAAATTATTGTACAGGCAGATGAAGCTGCAGGTTTCACAGACATTCCATAACATTGGGTGCTGTATTTACAGCCTAAACACGATTTCTGTGGCTCTCGGGTACTGCCCACGAGGTTCAAAGTATATTATTAGCTAGACGCAAACAAAGATGAATTATCGTCGGGTTTCGGCGTATTTGGGGCGAAAATCTCTCCGAGGTTGGCAACAGGTCCAGACTCCGAAGTGGAATAATACACCCCGTGCATATTGGCATTTTTTGTGGGGAGTATGGAGAAGTGGTAAAATTTTCATTAAGCGACTTTCTGTGCCAACCCCACATTTCAACGTTAGATCATCGATTCAAGTTTTGTTCACTTGATCTAGATCTTTACCAGAAAAGACAGGTTTTTGGATTAATCATCACATCGCTTTCTGAAAACACAAAACGCCAACTCTCAAGTTAGAATGCATGTGTTGATTTTACTTCGTCCATCCAACAATTACGCCTCATAAAAATTGAAGGTCAAACACAAATCCTTTGCACACAAATTAAAAGCCATCCTGCAAAGTGCAACAACGATAGGTTTCTCAATCAAGAGTGACTTTCAATATCAATTATTATTATTTGGAATAAAATCTTCTTTCTTGTCAACTGGAGCAAGAATAACAGACTCTTCAGGTTCCAAAACATGTTCATCAGAACCAGATTCTTCAACTGGAGCCACGATTTCAGTTGATTCGGGCTCAACAATTGCTTCAATCACTTCCTCAACAAATAGCTTGTCCTGTTCGATTGACTCAACATTGAGATCTGAATCTGTTTCGTCAACATTGGATGAATCCAAAGGCGATGACTTCTCTTTTTGATCATCAGCTACTTCAGCGTCTTCTGGAGAAGAGCTGATTTCGGAACCTGCAATGTCAGTATTCTTGTCAGTATTTGGTTCTTCTTCAACAAGTGGCTCTATCTCCACAAGTGCTTCCTCTTCTTCGACAATTGCTTCCTCCTCGACAATTGCTTCCTCCTCGACAATTGGCTCGTCATCTATAGTAGCCTCCTCTTCGAGGGTTGGCTCTTCCTCCACGATACTGGTGACTTGCTCACTGGTCTCGTGGGTCGTGACTTCTTCAACCTCATGTTGTTGAGGTATCTCATTCTCTTCTTCTTCTACTTCAACCACAACCTGAGTGTTGTTGAGCAATTCAGGTTCGCTAACTACCAGTACAATGGTATCATTATTCACATTGAGCAGGATGCTTTCCAGTTCTTCGACTGATTTTGATTTTGCTTCCTCCAATTCTCTCACGATTCCTTCTCTCAATTGAAAGGCGACATTTGCTTTGGCCCTTGCTAATTTCAAATAATCGTCGTTATCCCTAAGCAAGAAATTGATATGGAATTCAACGTTTCTCAAATAAGTATTCCATTCATCCAAGCCAATGGTTTTCAATTCTTTGTTGTTTTGTTTGTTCAATTTATACTCATTTGCGGTATCCATGATCGAATCGCGGAATTCAAAGAGCTGCTCTTTAACACGGTGAAATTGTTTCCAAGCTTGCCATGAAATTTCTTCATTCTCGAACTTCAGTTCCTCTAACAATGTAGATAACAGCTTCGAGAATTCCTGTATCGTGGTATCAGCAAAGGTTTCCAAAATATCGATTGTGTCTTGAATAACTCTAAAGTAATTCTCCACAACGGTTTGATGCGTTTTGATCAAGTATTCATTTTGAATCACCTTTGCTAAATCTTCTGGCATTTGATAAGATTCTTCTATTAAATCGCGAACACTTTGACGGGAACAAGTTTCAATGGAAGTATCATTAGTCTGCTTGATTCTTTCAAAATCCTTATTAATTTCTTGAATCATTTTGTTGAGCTTTTGATAGAGCTTGTAATTGTCAACCTGCAATTGTTGCATTTTGGAGCTAATGTCATCTTTGATGGATTCAATTGCACGGTCGATGATGGGTTTCATTTCAACTTGCAAGTTTTGTGCAGCCAATTCAATTGTTCTAGTAACTTTGGTTTCCCAGAGTTGCAATTCCTCATTCAATTTAATCACCTTGGGATCTTGGTACTTGTCAACACTAATTCCAACTTCTGTGGATGCAGAGGAGACTGGTTCGATAACTGCAGAAGCCTGAAGATCTGTCACTGTTGAGGTCATCACTAAAGTAACTGTCTCGAACAATTCATCATCGGAAATGGGTTCCTCCTCTTGTAATAACGACTCAATGGACTGGACAGTTGTAGATCTAGAGCTGGAGAAATCATTGAATTTGATCAAATTTTTGAACTCGCCTTTGATGAATTCCAGTTTCTCTTGGAGGTACGAAGTATTTGCTTTGGCCAAAAACGCATCCATCAGGTACTTGAACCATTCGAGGAACCTGTCAATGTGATCAAACTCAAGGACCTTGTTGAAGTAGGGCGAACCCACTACGTAAATGTTGTAACCAAAATCGATCACACGAGGTTCTATCTTAGCCCACTGAGCTCCGATTTGGGCCCGGATGATGGCCACGTAGTAGTTAAGCTTTGCCTGGGATTCGCTGACCACGGCACTGATTCTGGGAGAAATCTCCTTGTTCAGCCATTCACAAACGAAGTCGATACCGTGCTGAACGTCGGCGGCTCTGTCTTCAACGAACGAGGCCACTCTTCTGTTCTGGTCCAACTGGGCCACAAACGAGACCAAACGGTCCAAATTGGAGCGGAGCTTCAATCTGGCATCGATCTCCTCCAAATAAGGCTTGACCAGCTGCTGATAGCGAGGATACACAACGGTGAAATATACTGGCTTGATGTGTTGATGTCCAACAACACATGTGTGATAGCCAACGGGAGACAAATGGAAGAGCGCCAGAGAGTCCAAGGGCGCAATGTCCGTGATGGGGCACACCACACTGAGCGTATACACGATATATGCCAACAAGGCATTGAAAGGTAGCCACAAGCTTAGGAACATTGTTTGGTGTTATCAACAGTTGATTCGCTTGGCTAAGTTCAGGTTCGCACTGGTGGCCTAATGCGTAAGGGAAAAGTTGGTGTTCCAGAGTAACACTGTGGAAGGTAGGTCGAGTAAACCGACCAAAAAGGATGGCCTAAATGACGAGATTGTGGTGTAGGAAGTAGAAAGGCATCACTTCGGATGTTTGTTTATATCAGAGTGATCTGGGAGGTTATTGGGCACCCCATTGGGGATACTGGTTCACTTGCGAGGTTGTTTGTGAGGCTGGACTGGATCATAAGAATCGGATTTTGGAACATACAATTGACAGACAATTACAGCTGTGGAAAGTGTTTGGGATATCTGGTACTGCAACTAGTGTTTTGGGGGTACCTAATCGTGGAGAGCATCCAGTATGGGTGGTTTGGGAACTCAAGATTCTGCGAACCTAAGCAGTTGAACCCAATCATGGGGGTAAAACTAGGCACTATATTCACAGGAAGAAAATACGTCTTTTATTCCTGATAGCATTGTTTCCAGGTATTGCACTCCAAAGCTGGTCGGATCACCCAATCACCCCAAGGTATTGCTAGCGAATCGCACTTTAAATCCCACCAATCCTCTGAGAAATTCGAAATCTCCACCAAATTTACATCAAGCATCTAGAAGTTACAAGCATAGCAATAAAAGTCTTCTCTATGAGCCGATTGCTTTTTTGATCGATCGATTTTTTGCATTTCTTCATTACTGGACAAAACCATGTCATAAAATTTCATAATTTTTTAAAAAATAACCCAATTGTCTAATAATGACACATATGCTGAAATTGAAGCATAGATGTTTTTTTAAGATAAAAACGTCAAAATTTCAGTTGTAACTAATTTTTGGTATTTAGAGTTGCACATTTTTACCTACAACTATTTTAGATCAATTTAAAATCATTCATACTTAGACTGAAGATGTTTTTTTACCGATCAGATCACATAACAAAGCCGAAGCTCTTTGAGTAAACTACATGGATTAATTTCCTTCTGTGAAGCCTAGAAGCCTAAAGCTTCATAAAAGTGATGACTAGATACTTCTAATACCCATTTCACGGGACTGAAAATTCATCAAATGTGCCACATTTACCAGTACCAAGCTCAAACTTGACTAGCTTCATTTTCGTATTTCTTCGAAAAGGACACACGAAGTACGAACTGTGTTAATACAATCCACAGCATTCTAGCTAAAGAAATACAATTTTCCAGTTGTCAAAGGATTTTGATCTTCCCTTTAAGTCAAGAAGTCACCATTTTTCAAAACCACATAGCATTTTTAGAGGACGAGCAACTATCATCTACAAGAAACACATGCTAGTAAACAGATACTAGCCTCCACAATTTTGGAGCCTTTTTCAAAGTTCTTTTAGGAAATAGAATATTTGAATTGGCTGCGAAAAACAACTGGATGTACGCATATAATCGTAACCAAGAGGATTTGAAAGTACGAACACGACTCCGGGAAAAGAACACCTTGGTTACTTAAGCTTTTGGTGGAACTACTAATTCATTCTCAGATCCGAGGCATCCTGGACAGCTTGATATGAACTCCAAATTAGACCGGAGACGACGGGACCCAAACTGATTCTATATGGAACTAGACTCTCAAACACGATCTACCAGAGTCACCAGGGCTTATTTTACTACTAGAATTGATGATGTGACCAGCTCTTCCAAAAATATCAGGATTACCAGGATTAGGAGTGGGATATAAATCAGGATAACTAGAATTGGAAAGTGGGTAGTGAGTTTTAATATGTCCCAAAAAGACCATCTTGGTCAATCAATTGAATGACTTGACTGCCATTAAGTTAACGATTGCTTTTTATTTGTCACTTAAAATGACTAGGATGGCCCTTAGCTCAAAGTTGTGCAGAATAAACTACAACGTCATCAGTATTGGAAGCAGGACTTTCTTACTGAACATGTGACGAAACCAAATGTCAAGTTCAAGTCGATCCCCTACGGTCTTTTGGTCCTTAGTTCAAGATCAGCTGGTTTTTATCCGACACGATGAATATAGAAACTGCGATCCACTTCCAAACCATGACCTTTATTAAACTCCACTAAATAATATTTCAAAACGGCATTTGACGTTGCATAGACGAAAAACCAAACCTAGTCCAACCCATGAACGGGACTGATCAATTCCAAGGTCGAGTGCCGTATGAACAGCAAAGCCCATGCTTTATTACGCCTTCACCGATAATTGTTGGGATCCGAGTCTGTGGGGTTGAGGGTTTCTCCTAATAATTTTGACACATTGATAAAGTAATTACACTGCCCCACTTTTGCCCCGTCTTATCTCGCGATCCCTAAAGATAGAGAGTCATACCCATTCCCATCCCGGCGATGTCGGGATAAACCTGGCTGAAGATCCTGAATCCAAGGGTTCTCCGCTTTCAAGGTTCTCCAGCTTATAAGCCAGAGTCACCTCATCCCAATGCACTACAAATAAGACTTCTGCGAGGAATTCTACGAGGAGATCACCTACAAACCGGGTGGTCATACTCCTTCCACATACTGCAAACATTCATTAATTCAGGGAGTCCAGGGGCTTGGGAACATCCACAGTGCAATAGTCCGAAAATACCAGATTGCGAAGGATTGCTTACCTCGAGACCCACCACAATTGGCTGTGATACGGGTTGGATAGTGGCACCCCACTACCGTACTACATCGCGGCCTGGATCACTCCAAGCCACTGTTCAGTTCGAACGCATATATTGATACAAACAGCAACCCAGCCCTTCCGGACTCAGGCAGGTATAAACATCTTCAACATGTTGCTGGGACAAACCCAGAAACTTACTTTGTGTACTGGTAGTAGACCTTCTTGGCCTCGACCCATGCGGCCAACAAGTACTCGTACACCTTGAGCTCAATGAGCTCCACCCATTGGAAGAGCTGCTGCACGTATCCGCTCAAGTGGGTGTTGTAATGGGACTTGGCGGTGGCCAACTTGTCTTCCACCTTGTACTGCTTGAACAAAGGATGGGAGTGGACGTGGGTGTCCAAGAAACCGTGGACTTGCGCAACGTAAGGCTTGACGTATTCGGATCCGTAGTTCAAGGCGTCACAGGCCTTGTTGTGGGTGTGGGTCAATGGGTGGAGGGTGGCCTTCACTCCGTGTTCAAGAGGAGACTCGTTCAATTGGACACATTTGTAGAACGCCAAGTAGATGACGTACAACACGAGGAAAGAAGAGATAAAGCACTTGGTCTTAGCGATACAACCCATTTTGTTTAAGGAACGGTAGTAGGAAATTGTTGGATATATAGTGAGTGGCAATGTTTGGACAACATCGCGCACGTGATATTGGCGATGTTTGAGGGCTTGCCAGCGGAGGGGACTGGCGGTGTTGGCGGTGCCAAAACGCAGTTTTCGGGGGGTCCACGCAACCGGCAAATTCGAACCGAGGTGATGATGCCGAGGTGGGCAGCCGGTCATGGCTAGTAGCAGGGGGCATAGTGGTGACGGTGGGGCCGTTGGGCGTGGTGAAAGAACCGGGGCCTGTGGCACGTGCACTCCACCTCGAAAGTTCCCAATTCCACTCGGTCTCTCATGTGTTGTTCATGGGCCGCGCCGCACAGCGTGCGGCGCTGTGTTTATGTGCTTTCCGAATCAGGAAATACCATCTGATTGCAAAACTATTCCTTTTACCACAGTCATCTTGACTTTGCCTACCCCTAGATCTGCTTCACCCACCATACTTGATATTTTCACAGCTACACGTTTTTCTGCCCGAAACCTAGAAATCCACGCTTCTTTTCCCGAAGTTTTCACTGCTGCTCCTCCTCTGTTACCATGGTAGACAAAGAGAACTTGGTTCCCCCAACCCCAACTCCCACCAAGCGTCCTTCAAGGCCAGCTTCGAACAATGCATTGAGGGTTCTTCGGAACGATCCCATAAACTTGGGATCTCGTTCCGTCAAGGTCCGTGCCGACGAGTACTTGAAGAAAGTACAGAGTGGTCAGCAAAACCCCAACCGGTCATTCTTGTCGAATCAAAGAAGCAACCACAACCATGGAAGAAACCCTACGACGCTGGATCACCAAGATTCAAGAAACATCAGATCGAATACCCGTACCACCATCCCTGCACTCTCAGACCCCTTTACAGTACCCACAGTCAGCCCTTCGGTGTCCAATGTGCCTCAAGTGAATCGTCATCAGACTTTGCTTGATGCATACGTGCAAAAGAATAACCAAATCAAAGAACATGAAGAGCACATCCGTAAGCTCAAATTCGAGCTTGAAGAAATTGCTACTCAGCTCGAACAAGAGAAACGAGAGGAGAAATTCAAAGCATTGGAGGAATCAAACAAATTGGACATTTTCAAACAGGCTCATATCGAAACAACCTCAGAACTTCAAAAAGTGGCCATGGGGCCAAAAGAAGCTTCGGGTGCTGCAGATATACTCAATACCATCCGTACGAAAGCCACCAACATGTTGGAACCAAACCACGACGATTTCCTCATGAAAAACATCTCCAAAAAAGCATCCTCGATGTTTTCTATACATAGCGACGAGTTGAACACCATGAAGAAGAAAGCGTCGACAATGTTCTCAGGTGGTATACAAGACGAGAGATTCAACGAGTTGAGCCATAAAACTAGCAGATTCTTCAGTGACGTGATCACAACGTTATCTCCAAAGAAGAACGTGATTTCAGAAACTTCAGCAGACAGCATAGAAGTGGACAACTCCTTCACCCTTGAGGGCTTGGAAATTGCTAACAGAGATCTTGGCGAAGAATATTTGGATATCGACGACTATGATAGTGATGATTCCTCTGCATAAGCCCGGCGGGGCAGGACGCTTGTACTATATGATTTGGAGACTAAACTAAAACTTTTTGAGCCTGATCAACAATTGACCCTTCAGACTGTATCGCAATAGGTTTATAGGGTGCATTTAAATTCAACACTCGAATGTGATAAAAGGAAGTGAAACTAGTATATTTTTGTAGCGTTGCAAAAAGTTTACATTACGATTACTACACCTGATAAGCTGGTAATTTATTCTATTCTATTGAAATTTTATGATCAATTATCATCCAACCACCCACGGGCACGTTCTATGGCCTTCTCCCATCTTCTCCAGTAGTGTCTACGGTCTTTGTCTGGCAATTTAGCGGTGAAGGAATTGCCAGTGTTGTTCTTGGTGTCGTGGATCTTGGCCACCACGTCATCGAAATCACGCCAGACACGATCTTCAGGGTCCTTGAATGACAAACCTGCTGCAATGGCTGCACCTAAAGCGGTACACTCGGAGATCACAGCACGTTGCACGGTCACACATGGTCCTAAAATATCTGCCTGAATTTGTAGCACTTCATCGGCCTTGGACATACCTCCGTCCACGGCCAACGACGACAATGGCTTGTCCTCGTGCTGGTTGGTCAATGCTTCTTCGAGGAAATCTTCCGAGCCTCCGGCATCATTAGCCATGGCTCTCAAAATAGCACGGACTTGGAAGCAAACACCTTCCAAGGCTGCACGAGCAATGTGACCAGACGAAGTATATTGAGTCATACCAAAAATGGTACCACGGGCACCTCCGTCCCAGTATGGAGCGTACAACCCAGAGAAGGCTGGAATGAACACCACTCCACCGGAATCAGGCACCTGTGATGCCAATGGTCCAATATCTTTTGCGTTTTCAATTAACTTCAAGTTGTCCCGCAACCACTGGATGATCGAACCTGCAACGGCAATGGAACCTTCTAGAGCATAGTGAGGTTTTCCGTCGTCCCCTTCGAGGGTAGGGAACCAATAACCCAAGGTGGTAAGGGTACCGTGCTCTGAGATCAACTTCCGAGTACCGGTGTTGTACAAGAGGAAACAACCGGTACCGTAGGTACACTTGGCCGAGCCTGGCTTCACTGCCAATTGGCCCACCAAGGATGCAGACTGGTCACCCAAACATCCACAGATGGGGACACCAGTGATCGCCTTCAAGATATCGTAAGCTTCTTGGGTGATACGGTTGTGGAATCCCAAGTTGGATAAGTTGGGGGCGGCAAACGACCCGTAGAACTCCGAACTGGACACGATCTTAGGAAGACGGATCTTGGTGGGGTCAATTCCCCAGAAGTCCAACAAATCGTCGTCGTAGTCTTTTGTTTCGAGGTCCATGAAGTAGGTACGCGAAGCGTTGGTCACATCGGAGACGTAGTTCTTCTCCTTGGTCAAATGGTAGATCAACCAGGTGTCCACGGTACCAAACATCAAGTTTCCGTCACCCTTCTCGTATTCCTCACGAATAACGTCGTCGTTGTCCAAGAGCCATCTCAACTTGGCTGCGGAGAAGTAGGTGGAAATAGGCAAACCGGTTTTCTGCTTCAACTCTTCCTTACGGTCTTCGTCGATCATCTTCTCCAAGTGCTGGACAATCTCCGCTGTACGGGTATCAGTCCAGGTGATACCGTTGGATAATGGCTTACCGGTACGACGGGACCAGACAATAGTGGTTTCACGCATATTGGCAATACCAATGGCCTTGACCTTGTATTTGATCTTGAGGGCCGGGTTCTGGTTGATCTTACGCAATGTGATAAGACAGGCCGTCAAACATTGCACGGCATTGGCCAAAATATGCACTGGCATACACTCGACCCAGCCAGGTTGGGGGAACCGGAGGGTGGGCCCCACAGAGGCGGCGTTGTTTTCAATCTCCACGTCATCGTTGATACTGATGGCAATACCCTCGGCGGTGAAAATGGGCTCGTTATGTCTCAAAAGAGACGATCTTCTTCTGAATTGTTCGGTGTTCTTGGACTCTGCTGGAGCCTCGGAAGCGGTGGTAGAGTATTCGATTTGGTGCTTGGCGATCTCCACTCCCTCCTGGGAAAAGAGAATGGCTCTGGCGGATGTAGTACCGATGTCGATGGTGGCCACCACCGAGAGGGATGGGGCGTTGCTGTTTCGGCGGGGCATAGTGGATTAAACTCGTCAGGTGGGTATGGGGTTGCACGTGGTGGACCGGGATACGAGAGACCGGGAGTTTTGGAATGCTGTTGTTGTGCTGTGCTGCTAAAGGACCGAGATGTGATCGGTTTCGTCTATGGCCTAAAGGCGGTGGGATTATTGCTGTGGGTAAAAATCCGGAGAAGCGAACTCGGGTAGTTATATATAGTGCGTGGCGAGACCGATTGCTGGAATGAGCACAAATGCGTAGCGGGGTGGTGGGGGAGAGGCGGTCTAACCGGTTTCGCTAGGGGCGGTGGGAACCGGTGTCAGAACCGATGCCAGGAAGTGTCTGTGGGGGTTCTACAGCAGTGGCGTGGCAGGCTCTTCAAACTCCAGGCCAGCCGAGGCTCCGGGGCCGAATGAATTTGCGGCGGCATTACCGAGGTGGACCCGGCTCGTTACTGGCCCCACACCCGCCCAATGAAATTTCCTGTATCCAGCCTGCTTCGAGCCACCAGTGGTGAGGACCTCATCACAAACTGAAGCATTTTTCAGGCCTGGAGGTTACCTGTACAAGTGAAGTATTTTATGGGCGATGCACAGGTGTGACCTACTGCGTCGGCAATAGAACCCTTTCGCGCAACCAACGTTGGTTGCTCAAGGTGGATTTGAGCCCCATTGCGACGGAGTTCAGTCGAGGTGGGCACTGTTTCAGACATCTGACGTCTGTTATTGCCGAGATTGACATGGTCCGCCGATTTATAGTCACAATAGTCAGATACCTATAGTGGTGGGGTGTGGCGTCACGTTTGTCTTTCGCTTTGTGTGTGTTCGCTGCATATGCGCAAACACCCGACAGCCGTTTGTGGCAAGTGGGGGATGCATGGCAGAACTTTAATGTGGACCCTGGAAACCGAAGTCCTGGCGGGTTTCCCTAGCGCTCCCAGGCCGCTGTTGTTGGTTCGCAATGATTGCCACGGGACCGGGCTGAGGTTATGCTGCCCCAGAAACATCCACAGCGCGGCCCCGGTCGGTCATGGACCCTGGCATGGTGCCTGAGCGAGTCACCGCCGTTACCACATGGCTGCAACTATTTTTGGATCGGGTGGTCTACAAGTCTGAGATGAGCATGTACAGCAAATCTAGGCGTCTATTATAACTGATACCTAATCAGATATACCGTCTTCTTGTTCTGCCGAGTACTCCGGATACTCGATATTAAATGGATCCTCGGATGGATTGTACTGTGGGGGATCGGCCGGTTGCTTTTCATCAACTTCGGCGAACTCGTCTAACCACACGTAATGATGCATTAATGATTGCTTGTTTTGTTGAATATGGTACAATGCTTGTTCTGAGTCCACATAGTCTGTGTCGCAGATGATTTTGAATATAAGCTTAAAGTACATGATGAGAGATGTCAAACCTCGTAAGTACCCCATATCAGAAAGGCCAGGATGGGCCGGTGGGATGGTCACTTCATTGCCGGAGCCGGTGGTCACATCCGCCTGTGGGTAGATAACCGACTGCGCGAAATCAATCACCTTAACCATCACCTCAGCCTGGTCCTCAGCCCCATCATACATCAATAAGATGGATGAGCCGTACATTCTGTACCCATGGAGACCGTTGAAGACGTCATACAACTCCGAGAGTTGGTCCACGAGTTTGGGAATTCTCTTGACCAAGGAAAAGCATGATTGTCCGTCGTATAAGAACTTGGCAAGAATCTTGCAAAATTCCTGTCCAATCCGAATTCGGCGTCCGTAATACTTGTCACGAACCAATGGCTTCGAATGAGAGATTCCTGAGGGATTGCTTTCATCTTCCGCATCTTTTTTGAAGATTTGTAATCCACAGACACGAACTCCTAATTTCCGGGAAGTAGTGGCCATGCACTTGCGGCGTTGTGACTTTTGCTTACTCTGGGTGGCTTCAATTCCGTACTGTCTCGTTCCCATCTTGAGATCCAAAACGCATGGCCTGGTCATATCAGAGGTCAAATCTTCTAGAAGAATGAACCTTTCGAATCTGGTGTGTTTGCGGACCACAGGACATTGAGATGCCACAGCTTCCGGGGATTCATCCCTAGCAGTTTCTTCGTCCATGGCGAATATATCATCGTTTGTTGGGGCTGGACTGTGGAGCTTGAGGGAAGGCTGGAATACCTCTTGAAGGATTTGGACTTGTAGATCGGTGTTAACTAAAGTAGACCCAATGTTTGGTACTCTGCTGGAGTTTTGGGTTGCGATTGCGGTTTGTGAATGCATGGAGGATGAAACTGATCCTCCTTCAGTATCAGCTTCTGCCGTACTATGAAAGCTGTTATGACGACTACCTGCGAGGTACGATTCGGCCCGGGGAGAGGGCAAGGATTCTGAGTACTGACGCCAAAGCGAATCGGGGATAATATGCTTGTTATCGTCTAGAACCACTTCTGGAGGGTAATCATCAGAAGTACGGCTTTCGATGGCCATCGTTCCAGGAGACAGGATATTCTTGTTGGATGGGTTATCCTCAGTGATAATACTGGAGTATCTGACGTTCAAGACCCCGATGTATTTTGGCATGAACTTCAATAAATTAGGATGGTTTAGCTCTGCAGCTTCGTAGAAGAGGTTTTCCCGATTGACAAGGGCTTTACACACAGCACGTTTAGAGAAGCTGAAAATGGCGGTATGTCCTCCGACCTTGTTCTTAAAGGGCCGCAATTCGACTGCCAAAGGGAACAACTCGTGCTCCATATCGTGTGAGGTGGCTTGATGCTGATGGGTTGTGTGGGTGGTTTGAGTAGTCATTTGTGGAGGGATGTCCCTAAGGGGAAGCTGGGGTGCTGGAGATTCAGGCTGGGGCGATGAGGTTTGTGACCGGATGTACTTTGCAATGCTACGAGGATCAACCTCTTCGATTGAATGGCCCATGCCTTTGATCTTGGTGATGTCGCCATTGCTGCGGTGCTCGAACTCCACCTTGGCTGTGAGATGCTGGGTTTGGGGCAGATCGGGGGCACGGGCGACCTCAGGGGCTGGGTGACCCGAGGAGGCACTGGCGGCCTCCATGGTGCCTTCGCTGTCCACGGGGGTGTGAGGGAAGTATGTGGCCGAGGAAACAGGCTCGAGGCTGATGGATCCACGATGGCTATTGGAGGTGCTGTCGTCTGAGGCAGGAGTGATTTCCAAGGTCTGTGGTGGCTCTGGAACGGCGGTCTCGGAGTCGGCGTCGTCCTTGGACACAGAGGCCCCCCGAAAGAGACGGAGAGAGCGGGCAGCCTTGCGGCCTGTGAGGAGGTTGGGGATGGTGATGTCTGAGGACGAGTGTGAGGAGGTGGAGTGTTTGCGAGACACTGGTGGCGGGTTGACGGCACTGACAGCACCAGTAGAGGTGCTGGAGGCCAGCAAGCTGGCCCAGGGGGCGGTTGTGCCCGATGTTGCGGAGGCATCAGCCAGGGCGCTGGAGGGCCCCGAGCCTCCATCGCCAGCAGGCACACCACCGGCAGAAGGAGGAGGAGGAGAGGCCGACGTGGTCAGCGCTGGCGCTGCATGCGAGGTACCATGCACCTTTGATTGCCCGAGGTCCATGGTGGATGGATGCAGTGGGAAGGCCTAGAAAGATGATGGTATATGGTGAAAAAAAATTCGATTTGGTCAAATGTTTTGATAATAATGTTAGATAGCGGAGCGAGCACTGTCCACTACTACGGTTGATAAGACGTTTTCTGGCACGGGGACCGTGAGCACGTTGCGGAGGGGTAGCCGAGGGAGCAACAGTGGTGGGAGGCGAGGGTGGCGACGTGGAGGAGGTGGGTCAGGCCTACCCAGCGGCACGTTGGTTCCACCAGTGGGGTGGGGGCGTGGGTGGAGGCAGTGTGGGTTGCAGATGTCTCACCCTACAGAGGCCACGCTGGGGACTGGGTAGGGATGCCAGAGGGATGAGCTTGCAATGATGAGAGGAATGGGGCTTGAGGAGCGGGATGGCCTGTACAGGAATAATAGAGCGTGGATCTGGGGCCGTTTCGGTGTGGGTGGCAGGAAGTCAAACACGGGACCGGGGGAACACTTCCATTCTCGTGGTTGCCGCAACCAACATCGCAACGTGGTGTCAAAAAGCGCCGGATCGCCCGTGTGCCTGGCAGCGGCCAATTGGAGCCCAATGGGGCCCGATGGGGCCGATTGGGGCCAGTTGCGGGCTCGTTTGGGCACAGTGGCCCAAACGGGTATGGGGCTAGCGAAGGGTGCAATTCTGGGGCCCATGTGGTTGGCAGCACGTCAAACGTGGCACTCACGTGTGGGCCCCCGGCCCCACGCTGCATGTAGCCATCGATCGCCACCAACGGCGCAAAGAACACCCTCGTGCATCCATTCTGTCAACCGCAATGCGGAGTGATATGCAATGCAACTCCACCACTGCCGGAGTGTAATTAGACAACTGGTGTCGTCTGGACGGCACGTGCGCATTATAGTCTCGTATAGTTGGCTATTTTGGCGTCGAATGGCGGGCTCTATTGTCTGGGCCCTAGCCCCATGATCGACCCTTGGGGCTTCCACTTTGGGACTCGGACCACACCAGTTGCCGGGAGAGCGCCGGACCTTGGCTCCGGTGTCCGTGGTGTTCTGCCATGCCCTTTTGCTGGTGGTGGGCATCGCTCACCAGACGTGCGTCGCACAGATCGCCTGCAGCCACTGCAGACGCGTACCTTACAGATTTTTCCGATTCTTCATCTCTAGCATAATCCCTGGAATGGGCCTCCACTGTTGCCACTGACCCGTCCCACCTGTTCACGGCCACCGCAATCGTCCCATCTTTCCCATAGCCAGCCCCAATCACTTTACCTCCACCCCTTTTATGCGGCTCGTGTTACTTTGTCGCCTAGTCTTGGGGGCCATGGTCACGGCCCCAGCATCAGCATTATGGGCAGATCCGCCAGAGATGATCCCACTTCAGCCGTGGGCGCATTGTGACGGCTGCTGGGACGCAGCCAACGCCTCCGATCCAAACTCCGACGCCGTCAATGGAACCTATCTCTCTGGCAACGGTTCCAGCCTCGCCCACAGCATCGAGGACCCACCAACCCCACAGAATGCCACCGGCCCACCAACCGACGAATCCTCAAGGTCAGCGACCCAGAAGCCTCCCAGGCCTGCGTCCGAGCAAGCAGACCATCAGGCCCCCGAGTCGGAGTACTTCAAGCACACCACCTTCCTGTGGGACTTCTCCACCGGCCCCAACAAGGTGGACAACGATGCGCTTCTCAAGCGATTCCTCAAGCAAGTGCCCACCAACCAGTCGATCACGGTGGACAAAACGCATCCCAACGACACCTACCCTCGGCAGAACGCCACGCTCTTGGCGTTGTGCCGCAACTCCGATCTCTTCAAGCTCCTCCAGGCCATCCAGAACTTTCAGGACAGGTTCAACCTGAAGTACAACTACGACTACACCTTTCTCAACGACGAGCCGTTCGACCCGGAGGTGGTGTACCTCGTGCTGAGCTTGGTTCCCCAGGGAAAACTCAACTTTGGCATGATTCCCCCACAGCACTGGGGGTTTCCTGAGCATATCGACCAAGACAAGGCCCGCCGCATGTGGCAGGGGGAAAACTACCCCTACGCATCCTCGGCTACCTACCGACACATGTGTCGGTACTTTTCGGGGTTCTTCTACAAGCACCCGTTGGTGGCCCAGTACCGCTACTACTGGCGGTTTGAGCCGGACGTGTGGCAATACTGCGACATCAACGACGACCTCTTCGCCTATATGGCCTCCCACGGCAAGCGGTTCGGCTACCTCATCAGCCTCTTCGAGTACAAGGCCACGGTGCCCACGCTCTGGCACAGCGTGCAGCAGTACATGGCACAGTACAACCCCCCGGCTGAGCTAGTGTCTTTGGTTCGCAACGACGATGAGCAGGGATCATACAATTATTGCCATTTCTGGTCCAATTTCGAAATAGCCGAACTCTCGATTTTTCACTCCCCAGAGTACAACCAGTTGTTCCAGTTCTTGGACAGAACAGGCGGGTTCTACTACGAAAGGTGGGGCGATGCCCCTGTGCACACCATGGCGGTGGCGCTATTGCTTCACAAGGCCGACGTCCACTGGTTCCAGGACTACGGCTACTTCCATCCGCCCTACACCAAGTGCCCTACCGACCCCCACACCTACTTGGCCAACCGGTGTACCTGCAACCCGGACCAGGACTTTTCCTTCGGGTTCTTGAGCTGCACGCCGCACTTCTTGTCCGTCACCGGCCAAGACGTGTGACTGCCGGTGGTTCGGGCACGGCTGGAGGTGGTGCCATGCCTCAGCGAACATCCGCAACGGTGACGGCCTGCCGGTGGCGCCAGCGCCCAGCGGGCCCACATCTCCACATCTGGGGGCCACACCCCAGCCGTCGATCGGCTGGCGGCCGCCCCGAACTAATGGGCTTTTGGGCCAATGTATAAATAGACCAATGTACTTAGGCACCTGCACTGGCAGTAGACTGGTGGCCTCTCGGCTCCGGATTTAGCCCTCGTATACATGCAGCCCATGTACCCCACGCACGACCTCCTCCCATGTAGCGCCGATGGTACCCCGGACGCGTCTGCAGGCAGCAGGTCCACGCGCCCGTTCCCGCACTTAAGGGGCGGCGCGTTCTGCATCCAACCCATCGTGTAAAAATACCCGGCACGTGACCCCCGATCTCCCGCCTGCACTTCCAACCTGGCCTTCCCGTCCAGAGACTGTCCACTTGTCCTTTGCTCCTGCTCCACCTGGTAGATCCGTCCGCCGCTCCACCCACCCTTTGCCGCCGCCACCACCCATCCGGCCCCCACATCCTCCCACAGTCCGCCGTCCGCCGTCCGTCCGTTGGGCCTCCTCCGCACCACCTACCGGCCTACGCCCACTCACCCACCGCCCACTAGTCCTCCAATCTCCTCAAACACCCGCTGGACTTCCCCATCCCGCCCATCAACCAAGTCACCCGTGCCCTGCGGATTGCCTGTCTCCTACCCGTCGTCACCGCCGCCTACTCCCTTCTTGCGGCCCCTGGCGTTTAACCTGCCGTCCACTTCGCCGCAGTAGTTGCATAAACCACTACCGTTGATCTGGCCATTGATCGGCCATCACAAGCGATTTTATCTCCCACCCTCGCCAACACTCGCCTATTGGTTTCGACTCCCAGCAAGCAAGCGTCCTCCCCCGTCCTCCATCCTCCATCCTCCATCTTCCATCGTCGCCGTCCCGCTGGCTCTACCATTCTTCACCGTGCCCTCCCATAGTCCATGCCACTATGCATAATCCTATCCGTGCCTTGGTGATCAAATCACGTCTCTTCTTTCGGCGTCGCCACAAGTCGTCGCTCATCTACTCCACCATTGCCTTGGTGGTGTTGTTCTACTTCATCATATTCCAGAACCTCGTGTTGTTGCAGAATGCTCCCGAGAGCGCCAGTTCCGCCATCCAGAACCCCGACCACGAGCTGTCCATAGCCAAGGCCTTTTCCGACCTCTTCTCCAAGCTAGCCTTATTCTCCAAGAAAAAGACCGTTCCCTTCGTCCACACAGATAGCGCTGCGGTAGTGTTGGACGACTCCAAGGTCGACTCCAAGAACAGCGACTCAAAGATCGCCAATGCCAACTCCAACCTTTCTCCAAAGGCAGACCCACAGAAGGTGGCCGAGGCCCAGAAAGCAATTGAGGCCCAGAAGGCTGCAAACGCACCTAAACAACCCACCAAGCCTCAATTGAACAATCAGCCAGACCCAAAGCAGAAACAAGAGTTGAACCCATCCTTCAATGAAGAAGTTGAAGATTTTGACGTCACTCAAGTAAATGACATCACTGCATCCAAGGATCTGCTCAATGCAGACGTTGACCTCGAGGAAGGCGAAGCAAAGTCACAAGCTGTCCCCAACACCAGACAGAAACAAAAACTCATTGCAAAACCTCATCCAAAGATTGAATTCTCCTCAAAGGAAATGAAGAGAAAGAGAAAGGCATATGACTTCTACCAAAAGGTGTTTACCGTCTTGCACGATGGTAGACCAGTCACCCCTATGTTAAGAGACTACTTGACTAAGGAGCGTATTTACCACGCCAGATACGATTCACTCGCCGAGGAAGACATAGTATTCAGTGAGGATTATCTTGGCCGCTTTATTGTCACCAAGCCAAATGAATTGGTATCGATGAGAACTCTGCATAAGTATGTGGTCGACAACTTACCGGATAAAGCTCCCTCGGGTTTGTACTCCGGTAATGGTATTGTTTATGTTGGAGGTGGTAAGTTCAATTGGTTGACTTTGCTTTCCATTAAATCCATCAGAGCATTGGGAAGTACTCTTCCAATTGAAGTTCTCATTCCAGAAGCAGGCGAATATGAAGATGACTTGTGTCAGAAAGTCTTTCCTTCCTTGAATGCCCAATGTATATACATGCCATATGAGTTGCACGACAAGAAAGACGTTGCAAAGGGCTTCACTCTTGATAAAGATCCTTCCACCAAATTTGAATTCGAAGGATACCAATACAAGTGTTTAGCTCTTCTTTTGCTGAGTTTTGAAAATATTTTGCTTATTGACAGTGACAACATTCCTGTGCATAATCCAGATTACTTGTTTAAAGAAGAGCCTTTCACTTCTAATGGTATCATTGTGTGGCCAGATTTCTGGAAGAGAGCTACTTCACCTGATTACTTTAAAATTGCTGGTATTGATATCAGTGAAACAGAATTGCATCCAAAGTATGATGAGATCAATGGCTTGTACCATGCAGTTGACAAGAAGATCACTCCTGATTTACTTAACAAAACTCCTTTGCACGATAGATTAGGAAGTATTCCAGATCCATCGTCAGAATCTGGTCAACTTTTGATTTCAAAGAAAACTCATACCAAGGCTCTTTTAATGGCGTTGTACTATAATTTGTACGGCCCATCACATTATTATCCACTCTTTTCGCAGGGTTCCGATGGAGAAGGTGACAAAGAAACCTTTTTGGCAGCTACCATTGCCACCAAGAATAAGTATTACCAAGTTGGTAGATTCTTAAATGCATTGGGACACTTCGATTTGCTCGGTAACTTCGAAGGCACTGGAATGGGTCAATACGATCCCGTGCAAGACTATAAATATTCGAAGTTACGTGCTAAATACGCCGATAAGACCCCAGAAGAACTCGAAAAGCTTAAAGCTAAAGATGAGCTCCTTGCCAAGGGGCCACAGATCTTGTTCGTGCATGCTAATTGGCCCAAACTTGACCCATGGGAATTGTTCGTTCAGAGAAGAATTTTCAACAAGAAGGCCGAAAGAATAAGGCTCTATGGTACAGGTATGGTGGTTCGTACTGGTGCCGACTTTGAAGCCGTTCAATGGCAAACCCTGTACGAGCTTTTGTGCGAACTCAAAATAGAACTCGACATTTATAGAAAGGTTGACAGAGATCTTATGTGCAAGGAGCTCTCTCGTCACATCGAGTTTTTGAAGTCGACAACCAACACTTTAGAAACATAGCTAAGAATGCATAATCGTTTATTGTTGTCTCGTAGTATGTCGCAGATGTGAATGTCAGAATTATCGAAAATCCCAGCATGTAGCAATGAAGTATGTGACCCCTAATTGCCTCCAGAATTCCAACCCTAGAACGAATCTCTGAACTATCACCACCTTCTAAAACAACTAATGACAGTCAGTGGCTAGGTATAAATTTATCACTACACACGTGACACACAGTCACGTGTCCCGGATCGATATTTCAAATCGGGAACACCTCACTATCAAAACACCAATGGCGGTTCAGTTCTTATTTCTCTTGTCCAGACAGGGCAAGGTCAGATTGTCCAAATGGTACCTGACCCTCTCCCAGAAGGAGAAAAGTAAACGGACCAGAGAATTGACCACGTTGATTTTGGCCAGAAGAGCGAAGATGTGTAACGTGTTGGAGTACAAGGACATCAAGGTTGTGTACAGAAGATATGCATCATTATTCTTCATCATAGGTGTGGATAACGGGGACAACGAGTTGATTTCGCTTGAGTTGATCCATCGGTTTGTTGAGCAAATGGACAAGATGTATGGTAACGTGTGTGAGTTGGATATCATTTTTGGGTTCGAGAAGGCCTACCATGTGTTGGACGAATTACTCTTGGACGGAGTGATACAAGAGTCGTCGAAGCGGGAGGTGTTGAAGCGAGTCGCTCAGCAGGATGAATTGGAAAACATGGATGAATTCGATAGTGTTCTCACCTAGTCGATGAGAACAGATCAAAATGATGCAATTGAGTGACGGTCGCTCAAGCAAGTGAAATTCACGGATTTAATGGTGCTAGACATTCATATCACGGTATAGAAACAAATCAAACAATTAAAGGATGTGCATGTAGTTACAGAATTGAGGTAATGAGATGAAATCGCTCGGCAAGCTGAAATTGTTCATCTGCAGAGGTGGAGGTGGGACTTCCGCCTTTCTACACAGCTAACGGTTTCGAGCTGGCACTAGTGTCGGAAATGCATAATTCTGACGATTGGAAGGTGACGGATTCATAGTGAAATAACCACATGTATGTTATGCTGAAGGGTAATCATATACCTTTGGTCGATTTGCAGATAAATTTTCCAGCTGATTCCGGATGATTGGCCAGTTCCAACTGATCCCACCGTTCCACGGGTTCCAACTATGGATTCTTAAAGCCAGAAACCGAAGTTTCAAGCAACACATCTAATTCATCCTCAGAATGGAAATTAGAAATAAGCAGAACCAGACTCTCCTAACTAAGGACAGTGCCTAGTCAATATATTTACCCAACTAGCCTGCAATTTGGGGGTTCTACCGGCCAATCTCAAAACCTATTCACCTGCTGCCAGCATTAGGTGTAATTACAATTCGCAGGTAGGTTTAGGAGTCTACACAGACCCCCTGAACGAGATATGAACCCTCCCTGCCTTAAGGTGGGCCATGGGGGCTTGATCCGAGGATGCAACCTGGGAACATCGGAGCTGGACTCTATTTACGGCAAACGGTTATGGCTTCGTCAGCTAGCATTTCAACAGCAGGTCCAAGAGTGAAATATCGAGACTGATGAGGTTTGGCCGAGGGCACCCTATCAAGTCTTTTTGGAGTATACTGGACCCTCCAGAACGTTTCGGGGGCCTGCGAAGGCCAGAAACCACCTGGAGGCTGGTCATGCCCTTAATCAGCCGGTGCAGGGTTGCTACGAGTTATTGATGGCTGTACCCCGGATTTTCCGTGTGTGACACCCAAACCACCACCCAAACCACCACCCAAACCACCAGCCAGCCACTTCGGCGGCGACTACTTTGATTCAAGGGCATCGACCTCACTAAATGCCAGCGTTGCGAGCCACCGTGGTTTACGGGGTGCCTGGCAATGACGAATTTCATCTCATGTCACAGCCCCCGATGATGCCATTCACCGCTATTGTTCGCAGCCAAAGATAACGCTCGGCACTGGTGAAAGAGCGAGATGGAACGCTTTAGCCCCTACCAAGAATATTTGAGCTGCTTCCACAATAACGAGTGGATTCAACTGAAGCGCCCGCACATCCAGCTGGAGTGTCACCAATCCAGAGACGACGGCTGTGATCGGGCTCGGAGTGGGTGGGGGTCATGGGGAGGCGAAGCGACGTCGCGAAGTCGCGACGTCACAACGTCTCAAGTTCACTACTTCACGACCGTGCCAATGGTGGCCCGTGTCGGTGAGGGTGGCGAGACGCGTGACTAGCTCTATCGTTTGCAGGCCCGTCTATGCATGGGCCAGCCAGATACTCCATGCAACCAACGATGGAAGACAGAGGCTTCTGGAGGTGACGTAGCAATAAATGGGCACTGGCCCGATTAGTGCGCCCACTGGACTAATGCGGAAGGCGCGAGGTCCCATGACGTCAAACGCAACTTCCCCTGAGTGAGACAATCACCAGTTCGTAAAATAGACACATATGGATTAGGAAGGAAAACACTCGGGGACAGACTCCGCAAGAAAGCAACCGGGAGAAGACAACGGGAAGCTGGCAGCACCAGCACAAGGCCACTAGGAACAAGAGCAAGCGCCAGAACCGCCACAAGTGCCAGCAACCGGGTGGAAAACAGGCCCCGGAGCTGGAGAGCTCTCCTATCCCTGAAACCAAAGTGTGTCCGTCAAGAATGGGCTGGAATAGCGGAATGGGACCAGATCACCGGTACTGTCTCAAAATAACCATATATCCAACCACTGTAACTACCATAGTGCGCAAACTCCATGTCTTTGCTCCACGGAAGTGCTTATATTGTACATTTTAGCTCCAGCGAAGGTATATACTCCTCGGGACAGTCTCAGTGCAGTAGATAAGTGCGACATGGTACCACTACCTGGGACTGGCCAATTGGCACCAACTATTCCAGAGCCCCAAGCACCGGAACCGTTTGCAGAAACACCCCACAATGCATGGGCCACCACCGGTGGTACTGTCTACTGGTGGTGAGCCTGACCGCAACCACAGTGCTGTTTCAGTGCCAGTTTCACCAGAGATCTGACGCAGAGGTTGCCGCACTGAGTGACGCAGCTGCTCATCTGTCGCGGCGCCAGGGAGGCACTTCTCCCTAAGCATCGGTGCGCAGGGCTATAGCTATGGCCAATCTGTGGAGTTCACGGTGCTACCACCTATATCTAGCATCTCTACACAAGCCCCGGGGCTTCGATGGTGGCCAGACCTGCCTTGCCACCATTCCCCGCCGGCGTCTGGCCCTTGTCTCAGTGGTTGCTTTGGTGTCTTCGGTCTCCGTGTTGCCCATTGCGTCGAGCCCCCCAGCCTGTCAGCACCCGTTTAGGAACCGTCCTCGCTGTTACGGGCAAACCACACCACACCACCGACCCCAGTGTTGCAGTTGCGGGAAGCAAGGGTGTCAGGAAGGCTCGGAACCATTCCATCATCAACATCCGATACACGAACTGGGCCCCTACCACGTCCCACCACTGAATGTAGCGATAAGGTGAACCAGTGCAGGACCCTAAATGTCAAACACCAGACCACCACCACGTCTGAACCGCGAGCCACGTTGGGTTCACAATAGCGTCTTAGTCATCGCGTAGGCCTGGATGCGGTAGGGGATGGCCCTACCCCCAAGGTTAATTCTTCGGCTCTGGCTCTGGACTCTGGGCTCTAGAATCTGCTTTGGGTCCTGCGGCTGGCACTATGACCAGTCCAGTCTGTAGTGGGAGACCCAAGGGAGACCCCACGGAGACCCCCCGGGAGTCCCACAGCGGGTTACCCAGAGGGGCTGCCGAGACTGCCTACCTGGGACCGGCCGCCCACCACGACCCACCAGTGCGGGAGTGGCACCACATTTGCGACCACTAGCGACATCGGGGACCCCCCCACCCAGCAACCTGCCGGCGTAGCGAGCCCCCAAAAAATTATCCATGCACCACGGGAACTCGCGGCAGTGCCACCACCGGCAGCTCCTCCACCGGAAGCATGTCGGTACCCGCACGCAGGTGTCCATTCCGAGATGCAAATGCACCTGCCACAAAGGAAAATAATTTCCTAGCGCATGCCCCTCCTAAACATAGCTACCCGTAGCACGCCCAGCCCACAAGCCGGGGTCCTAAGTGGTCCATCCACCCTATCAGTGACAGCGAAAGGGGCAGTGGGCTGACGCTTCACAGGCTCCCACCATCCGTCGGCATCTTGTGCTTTGACGTTTCCCCACTCCAAGCCAGGGCGCCTCCATCCTGCCCCAGACGATGTGCACTTGTTTGCCGAACTCCTGCACACGCGCGTTTGGCACCCGCACACCCTCTGCAAACCTTGCGCACCACCGGCGACTATTTGGGACGGTGCCCAGATGTACGCCCGGCCCAGCACTTACGCATCCCCATTACTTCCCGTAGAGGTAATGCGGCCCACAATAGCTTGAGGGATTTTTTGTATTGGTTACATCATCGTGTTGTCGCAGCCGGGCCCAATTTTGCAGTCCATATTGTACCCTGGAATTATTTAATCTCCAAAGCTTCCCTCCACTTGGGACGGTTGATTTTGATTTTGATTTTGATTTCGATTACCATATTGACTTTGATTCTAAACTTGGTTCTGTCTACGAATAGGTTTGGTTCGGTTTCGTTCGGTTTCGGTTTCGGTTTCGCTTAGGGTTTAAGTCTCGGTCCTCTCCCGAGTTTGAGCCTGACAGTCCTCAGTCAACAGTCCACAGTCCACAGCTAAAGTTCACTCCCAGAGCTCCAGCTTCGTCCGTCCACGGCCATCCCCAGTGTTCGGCAGTGTATTATTTCCTGTTCAGTCTAGCCCCCAGCCTAGTACGCTTCGTTCATCTGTTGTCCCCCTGGCGCACAACATCTACAATCCCTAGTCATTTGTGCTGCACCAAGTTCCAGCACTCTAATCCACAAAAAACAGACAGTACGTGCCCACCATGTCGATACTATCAAAGAAAAAGTCCACGTCGCTGACTTCGTCCGCCGCCACCTCCTCCAGCGCCGCTTCCAGCAACTACACCACATCCAAGTCCAACTGCTGTTTCTCGAAATTCGACGAGAAGAAGGACTACGTCAAGCGTTGTTCGATGAAGAGCAACCCCAAGTCGGCGCCTCGCCTGGTGTCGTTCTGCCTCGGAAAGGATTAGGTTTCTGGCACCCCCAGCACTCGGAGGGTGGGACGGAGAACTGGCGTGTGCGGCAGTGGCTTGTTTTCGCTCTTTCACCATGACACTCCACGGCATGAGCTTGTGGAGGCTGATGGAAAGAAGTCGATGCCTGACCTGCCGGTGTTGCCAGCTGAACGCTGCCAACCGGCGTAACTCGGTTGTGCCCACAATCGTCGAGTTCCCATGTCCCCAAGCTGTCCCTACCTTCCCCCTGCTAGCTACTTTCCTAGCTGGCCAGCAAAATTGATGGGTGGGTTCTGCGACCACCGCTAGAGCCACCACCCCCACCGCCACGGCCCTGCTGACATGCAGCCACCGCTGCTGCATGCCATGCCACCTGCCGCTGAGCGAACCCAGGTTCGCCTGTAACGAATTACGAATGGGACACATCTGTGTAAAATTACTTCTATCTTGTATAATTAGGGAATCCACCGGAATCAGAACCAATGGTAGGGCTGAACAATCTACCACCAGCCTCGCGTAATCCCAAGCCCCGTTAGCACTGCGAATTTCTCATTTCGCTTGTCACTTACGATCAACTTCGAGGTGCCTCCATCAACCCTAATAACAGGGCGAATGGTCTTCGAAGTTGGTGGCCATTGCGGTACTCTGGATGTTTTAGAAGAAACTGGCCGTACAAACGCTTCTGGGGGTTCCGAGCCGTTTCAGCCGACCCACGTCAAGATCACCAGTTCGAGTTCCCTGCCGAGAGCCTGGTGATGGTGGATGTTGCATAATTAGTCAGGTAACATTGCGGACTTGTGCACAGTGAATATAATACGGGCAAATGAAACAGCAATGGGAGTTTCACTCCCGGGAGCCAAGGAAGGCACCTAGTTTCTGCCATCTCTGGGGGTCATCGCGGGACTCCACGCGAGGCTTTCGCTCGGCCTGACCGTGAGCCGGTACGCAGCGCTGCCCAGTCCCAGCCAGGGATAGCCAGGGCCTAGCCAGGGCCTAGCCAGTGGTTAGGGACCAGCCAAGGCCAGTTCTTGGCCTATTCTGGGCCTAAACTGGATGTATCCAACACCACAAGGATTATGGTTGGCCAGCGGCTGGCCACAGACTGGTGTCGGTAGTGCGGCACGAGGTGACTGGAGGCCCTAAACAGTGCCGGTATGCTCGGTGCCACTGGCAGTAGGTGCGCCAATGGGCCCTTTGCCATTAGCAACGATACAGGGGGATGCGCCGCTCCCGGTGAAAAATATACATCCTTCCCAAAGCAGAGGTGCCGGCAGAGAGCAGGGGCCCAAGCACAGACAGGCGTCAGCAGTGGCTGACTCGAGGCTGATTGGCCTGCTCATGTTCGGCAAACTACATCTGGCTGCATCGTTTCGGTAACGGCACTTGTTTCTTTATTCTCCCTGGGGTCACAATCTCGTAAAAGTCCGTTTCTGCCTGGTCCTGCACCTGCACCCAGTGAAAATTTTCCACTGGGTGCAGGTCGGGTATCTCCAGTGGCCCAGCTACGGTACCGAGTCATAGCAACCGTGCCAGAGCCGTTGAACACACCCAACCGTTCATACCCCCACAAATACCACCACCTTCGTAGTAGGTGGAATTTGAAGGCTCTGGCACTTCTGGCCCCTCTCAGTGCAACGGGCTGTGGATGCGAGGCATCGAACCTAACCCCAACCCAATCTGAGCCCAACAACCTCGGCCATCCCCTAATGGCCCTAATTGCCCCAATGGCCGTAATTGCAGTTTCTGGTGTTGGGCAGATCGCGCTGGATGGCGTGAAGTGCCAATCCTGGACACACGCCCTAAAAGTCCCGCAACTCTCTCTATTGAGTTAAATTCTTGCGTCTGTCTCAATTCGTACTTGCTTTGTTCTGTAGGCTCTCCTAATTTTGCATCTCATCACCAACGGAATTCCTAGGAACTCCCTGCTAAAAATAGTCTCCACGAGAAATGATGAGCTGGAAATTGGAAATTGCCTGCTAGTCTGCGATGAGTTCATTGGCTGGGCCTATTGGTTGATTAACGGTGCTGAAAACTGGATTGGAAATCAACAGCACTTTTGACTCGGGCATGAAAATTCTCTTCGTTTGCTGTGTATGGCTGGGCCCAGGTATTGGCATCAGTTTTGCTACTTAGCTGTCCGAGTGAAAGTTTGGAACTTTTCACTCATCACCGAGAGTGTATCTACATATGTACAAATGCTCGTAGAGTCATGGTTCCACTGTTCTAGAGGCACAACTGAACTGGCATTCGGTCGATCTTCCAGGCTAGAGAGGACGTATCACACTAGGGACTAGGTCCGGCATGACCGCTCATTGCAAGTGCCCGGTATTAGCATGAAGAAAAATTTCTTGCGGCTTCGCCATTATATACTCTTGGGTCGTGCGTGCACCGCACTTCATTAGGGCTCAGGTTATGTTGGTAGAGCTATTCTCTCCAGATAGGGTGATTTGGTGTTCTACGTACCAGAAAGTCCATGTACGAGAAGGTCTGTGTACTAGAAGGTCTGTGTACTAGAAGGTCTGTTTTGGACGTGATCGAATTTTTACAAGCATTTTGACTCGAAATAGTTTTTTCTAGTAGGTTACTCCAGCTTCTGGTCTAATTACTATAGAGAAAGAGTCTGTTACTTCTGAGATTATATGCTTTCTATCATCCGATATAATTAAATAGAGGAGACAATGCCATGCCTATTAGTGCCAAGAGCATCATATTTATTAATTTTGGCAGGTGGAATCGGAAATTAAACACAATTATAGGGATGTCTTTGTTTTGACTAATTTTATTTCTTCTTCAACCGATGTAATGACTCTACCTTTAGTCTTTTGGAGAGTCCTACCCGTGGTGAGTTTCTTGCATGATTAGTTCGTCCAAGTATATCTGCTAGACTGGCATTTGGACGTTTGAACCTACCCCTGGTGTCTATTCTGGTATTTATCGTGGGCGACGAAGTTTCCTTTTCTGGATATGCTGCCTTAAATGTGCTTTTACTTGTGTCTTCTTTTTTCTGAGGTTGTTCGATTTCAATTGATGCTTTCTTTGGCTTTGATGAATTATTGCCTGCAGATTCTATGTTTGCCTTGAGTGGATTATTATCAACCTGCTCAATTTGTCTTGATACAGCCTCACTAGAATTGGCCGGTAACTGGAGCTCATGATGTGTCTGATCAGAAGAGTCTTTTGCTTTGATGATTGGTTGTTCTTGAGTAGCGTTCTTACTGGTCCTTTTTGAGGAAGTTATATCTGAGCTGTCCTTCTTCTTTTTCATGTCTTTTATGATCTCTTTTTCAACCACCACCTCATCATTAGGGGGGCTGATAGACTCATTTGATGCAATTGTTTTTGGTGTTAAATGTGTAGAATTACCTAAGTTATTTTCTTGCGGTTCTTGGTCTTGTTTATCCAATAGAGGTGTTTTGGGTATCATTTCGGGTGTGGTCTTTAACTTTTGACTGTCAGAACTCTCCCTCACAGTGCTAGCTTTGAACTCTTCAATGGCAGCGGCATCAGATAATGTAGGTTCATGTTGAATAACGAGCGAATATGTGATTCTTTCCTTACGCTGGGAAGGTTTATTAAAATCGTTCACCACATGCCTATTTGTTTGCCCTTTAATCAAATCTTCTGTAGTTACTGGAATTTCAAAATTCGAGTTAATTCCTTGAGAAGGTAAGAATTGAGACACGGTTTGTGATTCAAGTGCTAAATTCGTTCCAAAATAATTGCCTTCGAATTCAGGTACTGCTCTATCTTGTGTTGATGATAGCTGAGACTGGTAGTCCCCATATTCAAAGCGACTATCTCCTACACTAGCAGAGAGATCTTCAGCTTGAAAATTGCAGTTGCTGAACTGTGATGCAAACTCAAGGTCCTTATTAGGAACAGCTCGAGGCGGAACTTTTTGTGAGCTTGTCAAAAGCTCAGGTTCGTCTTCACTGTCGGTAACAGAATCGGGCGAAGCCTTTATATTATTAGATGCGGTAAGTTCATTACTTTGGATTAATATTACGTCGTCGTCCTCGTTTTCTTCGGGTTCTCCCAATTTTATGATGTTATCTTTGATGTGTGGTTTCTCGATTTCTTTGTTACTGAGTATGTGATCTTGATCTATTACACCTTTGAAATCATACAGTAATTCATCATTCTTTTGCTCAATTGAAGCAACTTTCTCCACTTGGTTGTTTTTGTAGTCTTCATCCCTAATCTTCAATATTGGACTAGATCTCTGGGTTCCCACAAGAAAGCTGATTGGGATCGATTTTGTATAATTATCCTGCAAATCCAGAGCATTAGTAACAACACTGTAGGTATTTTGATTCGATTTAGCGTTTTCAAGCTGCAAATTAGGCGAAGTTGACAGATCTTTTCTTTCTTTCGGGGTACTCGAGAAGTCTTGAGCTTGTTTTGGGGTATCGATTTCCAATAATTCAGAATTTGCGATAGTGGAATCAAGTGGCGCTTTAACCAGACTAATATTTGGACTCGGAACATTGATATTTATTGCTTGAAGCACACGATTCGGAACTGGTGCTATCACTTGGCTCGAACTGTTATCTCCATAGACGTGAATCTTAGGCCTCTTTTTGGGTTTGCGAGTTTCCTCCACCTTTTGATTGAAGAGACTTACCACCAGACTAGAAACCCCCGAACTCACCACTCTGGGCCTGTTCAATACGTTTCGATCTCCAATCGACCAGGTTTGGTCCTCGTGGTTGGCCATGATGGTGTGTTTACAGTCGCGTTTCGTAGATCTGTATAGTAAATTCGTGATAAGCGTGTCCAGCGAGTCACACCAGAACACACCGCATGAAAATCAACAAAGTCCAGGATATTTAGAAGATTTAGATGGTTTGGGGTCAATTGTAGTTTCCTATAAACAAGCCAAAAGATTAGGAGGAGTGGAGCTTTATGTTTCGTATCAGTTAGTGGTGTGTCACGTGACACGAAGCTGAAAGTATATTAATTTGGTAAGTAAGAGGTGAATAATTCGGCTTTAGTCAGTAGTGCTAACCAGAAATTCTCTTTTATAATGGACACTTAATTTACACCATTGCAGAGTGACTGGTACATTATTAAGTTGCAGTCTTTCGGGGCACGGTGAATAATATTTGCTGCTAAATAATTCCAATAGCGGCAGGTTAAAAGCTTCATATTTTGGGAGTTAATGGGCTTAATCTGATACTTGCAATTGCCAAGAATTCTTCCAAGGTTTGATGTAGAATAGTTCGTACTTGATTTCACTTGGATACAGCTTCTATTGTATGATGGTATACGCACGACCAAGGTTCCTAAATTCGTATCATTGAAACCGATCAACTTTTATGGCTTCATTTATTCATTCGTTACCTCGGTATGCTTGAAAGCAAGGCACCAGCAGATTATCTTAAAGGGTTCTTTTGATTTATTAGATGAATAACGCGTTCTTCCGAAAATTTTTCGGAGTTCGTCACTTAGTGGGCAATCCGAGTGTTTGTCACAGCGTAACCGTGCAGTTGACCTAAGGAACCAGGCAGTATCCCGGAGGGACCTCGGGGTAGCCCGCAAGTTACGCTAAAACCCATACTGCAATACTCTAGAAAACGTTTGGTTGGAAAGAAGATCTTGTTCTCTGATTCTGGTTTGGTTATCGGTACGTCATTTCTGACACCATCTGATCTCCTAAAATACGAGTATTGTTTACGAAGGAGCACCAATTGAGAGTCGATTGAAAGTCAATTGATGATCAATTGGGACTCAAGATGCAAGCTTGTCACTATTTCGGCCCAGAAGTCAATTGGCCAAATCGGATCAGGGAAGAAATCTTTGTTTGGGCATGCTAGTCATGTACGGTTTATTTTATTGGTTTTGTTCTCCTGGTGGGCGATTGCCCCAATAAGAGGTCTTTAAGTATAGAGTTCAGTGGGAAAATTTACTTTCGGCAAGATGTGGGGCCTCAAGTGTTTCGGATGCTTTGGATATCCTTTAGGCGGAAGAAACCAAAATGTCGTTCTCATAAATTCTTAACATGAGTGGAAGTCATTTTCTTTAACCATTGTACGATTGCTTTTACTCTTCATAAAACCTTTCATGTGGGGCTCGAGACAATCCTTCCGGGACCCAATACTAACCCTCCTTCAGATATCAACTGGACATTTGCGCCACATTAACATGTGACATTCGTAACTTGGGTGGCATCAGGCTCACAGCAAGATTGAGGTGCTTGCTGTATTATAGAGCTAGACTTTAGGCTATCCTATTCGAGAGGATTGATCCAATGTAATTATTTACATGTTAAAGGCTAATATCTGGAAACAGTTGAATACTGCGGTACTTCTTCAAGTCTTGCTGTGACTTGGCCACTTGGGAGTCTATTATCTTTGGAACCTTGATAAGAGCCGGCCTACCTTTTGAGATAGAATGATTATGGGGTTTTGTAAGTATGATGGAGATTTTGTAATTCGTTACTAACAATAATTACTAATTCTTATCAAACTCTATTTCAGGATTGAAACAGAGCTTTATAATGAATTAATAATTACGGAATGGCTGATTCCTACATTTTTGGATAATTTACCTCTTCGATGGAACAGTGGCAATTCTCGACAGATTCAGGGAACTTTGTGGCAATTTAAAAGTACTTCATTACTAAAATATTATAGGGTTTTTTAGTGCCTAGTATGACAAAATACGATTGAGATCTACACAAAAAGAAACGGTGTCGCCATAATTAGAAATGATGGCGTTTGATTGTACATTATTTGACATGAGAAAATGATAACAATTATTTATTAATTAGTAGAAGTGCCGTGATACGAAGAAAAGGTGAAGAGAAGATATGTAAGCCACCAATGAACCCGGCTCACATGACAACACATCCGAAGCAGCCACTTTTAGACTTCTTCTCTATGGATGGAGTGGCTTGTGCGTTTCTCTTGGACTTGACAATCTCTTGGTCGTCGCCGTTTCTTGTTTCCTCCGATTCGGTAGTGGACAACTTCTCTTCTGATGGGTAGAACTTCTTAGCCAAGGTGACGAAGTTCTCACCGTGAGCTCTGGCAATGTTTAATTCCAATTCAGATGGTTGTCTGGAGCCGTCGGTGCCAGCATAGGTACCGGCTCCAAAAGCAGTTCCGGAATGGATTTCGTCCATGTTGAACAAGTCGGAGGACTTGCCTCCCAAGGAGATGAAAGGCATTCCGTGGTGCACCAACACACTCATGGTGGTTCTAACAGTGGACTCCTGGCCTCCGTTGGGGCTACCCGTAGAAACAAACACACTGGCTGGCTTGCCGTACAAGGCTCCCTGGGCCCATAAGCCGCCGGTGGTGTCCCAGAAGGTCAGCCATTGGGCAGGCACGGCACCGAACCTGGTGGGCACACCCAAGATCAAGGCGTCGTAGGATGCCACCAACTCTGGGGTGGCCACCTTGATGTCGGCGTTCTTGGCTGGAGCGTGCATTTTTTGCAAGACTTCTTCGGGCAAAGTCTCTGGAACTTGAAGGATGTCGACCTGGGACGCCACGCCCACGCTTTCGGCACCTTCCTTGATGGCATTGGCCAAGGTGGCCACATGGCCATAGGTAGAGTATTGGATGATTGCAACCTTCATGGGAACAAATTGACTATTGGTGGTGTAACGGTGGAGCTAAACAACGAGAAATCGATAGGACGAGAAATGGATGAAGTGTAAATTGATAACGAGGATCTGATGCAAGTTTTAACCTCCTAACCTGGCATCGAAACTGAGTGCTGACATTTGCATCACAAATTCCTTACACATCAACTCTTAGTAAATATTTACAAAGACCGGGCGCAAGAAAAATAATCCCTGGCCGCGCAGTGTAACTGGCCCGTAGCCAAATAATACCCCCAATAAGGCCTGGTGCAACCCAGGGCTCGCGGTTCTCGGGATATGTCATTACAAACACTGATGAAAAATATTACCAATCCTTACAAATGTTACAAAACCCAGCATACCTTCGTGGATGCTGATGCAGGGCATTATTGTGCAACAAGCATGCAAGCATATATAAATGCGTTGGAAGTGCTGGACTCCATTCTCACATCAATCAAACACATCAATCAAACACCATGGCCAAAGTCGCTATCATCATTTATTCGTTGTACCATCACATCGCTACCATGGCCGAAGAGGCCAAGAAGGGTATCGAGGCCGCCGGCGGTGAGGCCGTCATCTACCAAGTGGCCGAGACCTTGCCAGAGGAGGTGTTGACCAAGATGCACGCTCCAGCCAAGAGAGACTATCCAATTGCTTCTGCCCAAACCTTGACCGAGTACAACGCTTTCTTGTTCGGTATTCCAACCAGATTCGGTAACTTCCCAGCTCAATGGAAGGCCTTCTGGGACACCACCGGTGGTTTGTGGGCCCTGGGTGCCTTGCACGGCAAGGTTGCCGGTGTTTTCGTCTCCACCGGTACCCAAGGTGGAGGACAAGAGGAAACCGTCATCAACTCTCTCTCAGTGTTGTCCCATCACGGTATCATCTATGCACCTTTGGGTTACGCCAGAACCTTCGCACAACTCTCCAACGTGGAGGAGATCCACGGTGGTTCTGCCTGGGGTGCCGGTACCATTGCCGGTCCTGACGGTTCCAGACAACCATCTGCCTTGGAGTTGGAGGTTGTCCACATCCAAGCCAAGGAGTTCCACGGTTTGGCTACCAAGTTTGCCTAAACTTCTTCTGAGTATTGTGCCGCGCACGAAGTCTCTTTCCATACATTACGATAAACTTACATTCATACTATAATACACTATACCGATAAAGCTGTTCATACTGTAGCAGACAGGACGCCACAATTTGCAACCAGATCTGCCTAGAAGCCCTTGAAAGCAGTGGAAGTATGTAGAAGCAGGCACTGTAAATCGCACCCATGACAATAGACCCTTGTTGATCTTACTGAATGTAGTGAGATTTACAGTGCTGGTGCGAACTAAAACACGTACTGAGACGAACGAGGTTAGGAAAGGGTCCTGGCAAGACCCTCACAAGCCCAGAGAAAAATCGGTGGGGGATTTTGGATTCTTGCAATTGAAAGAGTTTTAGGTTTAGAGCTTTGAGTTGGGCATCGAAGGTTTGCACCTAGTCGCAGGGGGCGACATTTTGCAGCTGTGTATCTTTTCGCTTTAGAGATCTGGTGTATTTCGGAAGGCACTAGGGAGGATACTTGTAATCTACAGTGAGAAAGAAGGTATCCTATCCATAAGATCTTCACTTCTAATAGATTTTCGTCCAGAAGAGCCATATCTAGCGCAGTACGTTGTCACTGATACCGCAAACATTCTAGCTTTTTAGATGGGATTTGCTCATAAGGTGGACTCAGGATCACAACTCTATCGCCACGTTCCTTCACTCAAAGATTCCCATAGCCATGCAAGAATCTCCAGCAAACGCAGCCCCAGCAGAATGTCAATTACCACTCAAATTGGGACCCTCGTAAGGTCAAACTACAAGAAATGGGGTACTTTCAGAGTCAGACAGTTCTTCAAGTGTGGCTACTGTGGACGCCGCTTCACCAGCAAATCCAGAAAGTTCCTTCATTTTCAAGCCATACACACAAAACCTCCTATTTTTGGCATTGTAGAGGATTCCGATGAATATAATACTGATTACTCCATTCTCACATCCGATGATGGGGTTTCAGAAAAAAAGGCCAATGAATTGGTGTTGCACCTGCAAATTCCCCAAAGCCGTCTACAGTTTTGTTGAACTTACTAGAACTATACCTCCCTTCGCGTTCTTCTTGTGAAATAACCCTTCAGTATTAAATGCGTTGTGGCCACTTCAAATAGTACTACATCAATATTCATGCTAGATTAGAACGCCATGTTTTGCTATATACAAGATGTCTAGCTATTCTTCGTCGCTTTCTTCATCCAAATTGAATCCAAAACTGAACTGTTGGGTTTCTTTCCCATCTTTGCTGGTATCCAAAGTCACAAGCTTTTCCCAAGCTTCACTTCTACCCTCCTTGGCTTCCCTAGCCTTTTTCTCAATCTTAATCAAGGTGTTCAAAGCATCATCCAATTGTGGTTTCATCCCATTACATTTCAAGAGAACTTGAAACATTTCAAATACGGGCATTGGTGGTAAGTTGGTTATTTCCCCACAATCTTCATTCTCGATCTTATCGTCCAAGACAAGAGTTTCATATTGTTCTTTGTACTCCTTAAGTTTGATAAGGTCATCGTCTTCTGCTATGCCATCCATACTGAAAATATGATCAAGCACCCTCTTGACGTTCTTTGGACGAAATCCACTAATTTGAGACAGCTTGTTCTTCAAAAAGTTTAATGCGTTAGCTAATTTCGAGCTGGGAACAAAGTTTTGTGTCAATGCAACAGAGTCATCTAAATTGATGACAGAATGCCACCAGCCAGCAGGCACATACATACACTCACCTGGAAATGTTACCCCAATAATGCATTCCTCAATTTTCAATGCATCATTGAAAAATCCTGACATAACCCATTCCGCAATACCCACTGGTGAGGTGACCTCGCTTTCTTCATCATCAGTTCCTACTCCTGGAGGTGTAATGTTGGGTGGCAACATGACCCACAATTTTCTACCAGTTAAAGCAGTATTCCATGCAGAAGTATAATTAGGGTCTTTATGGAACGTCGATCCCGACCTCTTCGGTCCAACGATCAACCAAGCATGATCTGGACGACAATTCACATCATCTTTAACGTTTAAAAGAGTGAATAAATCATTCTTGAATATCTCGGGTGCATTGTATTCTTTCCGTAATGTTTTCATAGCCACGCTACTGCAATCGAACAAATACAACGGGCTTTCATCACAGTTTTGCTTCAAGTATTCATCATATAGCGAAAGATCCCATTCCACTGCTTCTTGTCTGAATTTTACATGTGGAAATCTGGTCAACAAGGTGTTGAAATCCCATCTGGGCCATCTGCTGCTATCATTATTGGTAAGGATAAAGGGGAAATTATGATGCAAGGAGTTGAATTGTTCTGGTGACATGTCATTCTCAGCAATTCTAGGAATTCTACCATGGGGTAATGTTTTGAGTGAATTTTTTAATGCATCTTGGTGGTAAATGGTTTCTTCTTGAATAATTTTGTGGAAAACTCTCTCGTAATCTATTTGAGAACACTGGAATGGTCTGTATAATACATCCGAACATAATAAATTGTCAGGTATTTGCAATTTTGCTTCCTTACTTTTGTCTAACTTCAACACATTACATCTCCATGAGCCATACCATTTTGTTTCTTCTTGGCCTTCTTTAAGCCCTTTAATGTAAAGCTTCTTCCAAATTTCTTCATCGTATAAGTATGCATACATTATTCTTGAGGTATGTGACAAATTTTTCAATGATTCCACGTCATCTATAAGTGACAAGAAAGTCATCAACATTTCATCGGAGAATTTCGCAAACAGGCCCATTTGCGCTTCTCTAGACAACCTTGAATCTTCATGCTTGACAGGTAAGAAGGCATTTCCACTTGGCTTGACATTCAATGGATGCCTGGTGCTTCTGCTAAACAACGATACATTTCTGGGTTGATCTGGGTATTTTTCTTCGTTTAATTTTCTTTTCTTGGTTTGTTGGATATCTTCAGGCGTCGTGGGGATAGAATCGCTACTTGCTGGTGCATTAAGCTGTGTCATCATGCGTTATCGGTCTTATCTCCAGGATAGTTCAAGGCTCATCATCTCATTTTTCAGACTGACATCATACAATTTCGAGGTCGCACAGAACACAAAATGAACATATTGAAAAGGTCAAGGGAGTGAAGCATAGGAATAAAAACGACAACTTTAATTGTGAATTTAGGTAAATTTCTATTCTCCCGTTGATGCATTTCATTAGTTATTGTAAAATTTTCCCTTAAAAATCATAAAAGAGAATTTTTTGGCCTACAGAATCACTCTAATTTGCTTAAGCTCATAAGCATAGAAGTAAGTTGAATTATACTAACTCCTAACGAATTTAGAACTACACAAAACGTCGTTTCTTTGAAATGTACTGCAATTTGAAAACCAAATGTAATTGATTTTTATTTCATCGTTTTTTGACATTAAAATCAGAAATGTCAAAAAGGAGAGTCAATTGACTCATTTAATCCTTGAGGACCCCATAACAGGCTGTTTTATTAATTCTTATGTCTCAATGGAGTATAATGCTTGACAGGCTGGCTGTGGGGATGTCACCCCATTTGCCGGCGGCGATTTGCTTACATCAGCACTCTTGGTCAGCTGACTCTTGATATATGATCATACCCCATAGTATGCGATGGCGTGCCCTCGAAAAAGTAACCTGATGCTCAAACTACTTAGACCTTTATCTTCACATTTACCATTCAACAAACGGTGTTTTCCATTTATCTCAGCCATCACCTCCCGATACCTTACAATGAGTCACAAGCCTGAAGATCCTCTTATTTTCAATCCTGATACTTACCAATACACCAAAGGTCACTTGAAGGAAAGCGAGGTTGACAGCGATCCATTCAGGCAATTCCATTTGTGGTTCAAGCAAGCACAGAACGAGTTGCCCAAGGACTCTGAAATCATCACTGAATCCACAGTTTTCTCTACCGCTAGATTACCTTCGGGAAGAGTATCTTCCAGAGTGGTGTTATTGAAGGAATTAGATCACTCTGGTTTTATCGTTTATTCTAACTGGGACTGCTCCAAGAAGAGTAAAGACTATGCCACCAATAAGCATGCTTCTTTGACTTTCTTTTGGCCTCATATCCAGAGACAAGTCAGAGTTGAAGGACTCATGGAAAGAACAGATAGAGAGACAACTGTGAGATATTTCAACACCAGACCAAGAGGTTCGAAGATCGGTGCCTGGACATCCCCACAATCCCAAGTAATCAAGTCCAGGGACGAATTGAATCAACTCAATGAAGAATATACCGCCAAGTTCAAGGATTTGAGGGACGACGAAATTCCATGTCCGGAAAACTGGGGTGGCATGAGAATCGTGCCTTTAGAAATTGAATTCTGGCAAGGAGGATTAAGCAGACTTCACGATAGAATTACTTATACCAGGGATAGTGCAGAGGATGAATGGGCCACTGCTCGTCTTGCGCCTTAATCGAGACCAATCTACTAGGATCGAAAAAATCGCTAAAATTAATAGATTCATAGAATCCACTATTGTAATTCAAGAACTGAATGTTTAAATTCTATATTTAAATCGGCTTTCTTATTTCCATTTATTTCTAGACTCTTTCCTCTAGAAGGTGTATATACATGAATTAGAATCTATACTTACTTTGACTGCTTCAATTGGGCCTTTGCAAATGGCAAAGGTTTTTCTCTGGCTGGAATCCACTTCTTCTCTTGCATTCTGATTTGGTCATCTGTCAAGTATTTTCCTGGATAAACCAAGTTCTCGTCCACTGGATCCAACTTGGTTTGAGGTGCTTCAGCATCTTTGATCAAACCGTTCTCACGCTTCTTGCCCTTTAAGAATGTTCTGATTTCGGCAAAACAGTTCATACACATGAAATGGGATCTCTTGACATGTCCACAGGCTGGACACCTTACGATATTATTGAGTTGCTTGATTTGCTTGTCTCCAGGAGTGTACAACTTAGTTCTGTGTCTTCTGTAGGACATCTTCTTCTTGGGGGCAGCCTTGACGATGGTGCCGTTATCTATCATGAATGGGGGGACTCCGTTGTTGTTCTCGATTTGCTCCTTCAACTCCTCCAATCTTCTGTCCGGGGTGCTGGAAGACCGGTTGAAAATGCTATTTATGGAAATTGCAGGCACTCTGGGCAACCAGCCCCAGAGACTCTGCGTCACAGCAGCAGCACCGCCAACTCTTAAAGCCATAGACATATCTGGTGTTTAGGTCGAAAAAATTTCGCTCATTAATCTTCAAATGTGTGTCAGGTGACACACACCAGGTGACATTGATCGCGTGACAGTTGTCACGCGACCCATGTTCCGGTGTACCTGTTAGACGACTGCAGCCACTACTGAACAGCCTTTGTGCCTGGGTCGTGCGCACACCCAGCTGCACGCGTGTCAACCATATTAACCGACAACTGTCTGTAAACATCCCACCACTATCCGTCATGTCAGCCTCTGTGGAAGAACCTAAGAACACACTCCCAAAGAAATATGTTGGTTTCGACACCATCACCACCCAGATCGAAAACAGGCTCTTGAAGAGAGGATTCCAGTTCAACATCATGGTTGTTGGTAGATCAGGATTGGGTAAAAGTACTTTAGTCAACACCCTCTTCTCCTCCAAATTGGCACACTCCAGTGGTAGAAGACACACTACTGAACCTATTGAGAAGACCACCGAGATCAAGGTCAGCTCCCATAGCTTGGTGGAGAACAACGTTCGCTTAAACATCAACGTCATTGACACACCAGGATTCGGAGACCAGATCAACAATGAAAAGTGCTGGGAACCATTGGTCAAGTACATCAAGGAACAACACTCCCAGTACTTGAGAAAAGAATTAACCGCACAAAGAGAAAGACACATCCCAGACACCAGAGTCCACAGCATCTTATACTTCCTCCCACCAAACGGCCAAAAGTTGAAGCAATTGGACGTGCAAGCATTAAAGAAGTTGAGCGAGATCGCCAATGTGATCCCTGTGATTGCTAAGTCTGACTCATTGACCCTCGAAGAGCGTTCCGAGTACAAGAAGCTCTTGCAAAACGAATTTATCAAGTACAACTTCAACATCTACCCATACGACAGTGATGAATTGTACGACGAAGAAAGACAGTTGAACGAGGACATCAAGTCCTTGATCCCCTTCGCAGTTGCTGGTTCCGAAAAAGAGATCCAAATCAACGGTGAGACCGTTAGAGGAAGAAAAACCAGATGGGGTGCCATCAACATCGAAGATGTCAGCCAATGTGAATTCGTGTTCTTGAGAGATTTCTTGACCAGAACTCACTTGCAAGACTTGATCGAGACCACCGCCTTGGTCCACTACGAAACCTTCAGATCCAAGCAATTGATTGCCTTGAAGGAAAACGCTAGCAACCACCCAAATAGACTGTCTGTTCCAGTCCCTGCTTCTCAACAATCACAGACCGAGCTCAATGGTGCTGCCCGTGCCTAATTGCTTGCTGTGCTTGAAATCCCAGTGGCGTGCCCTGGGCCCAGTATGTAGTCAATCCATTTCCTTCACTTCACTTATAGAGTGATAACCTAGTTAAAGTCATCTAATGTATATGTTTGTCTAAAATTAGCCCTGTAGAACTAAGAGGAGCAACTTTACAAAGCAAAGTAACGGGTCATTGAAACAACACTATAAATAAAGAGATGCCAACAGTCAACTAGCTATTTGATTTCATTTCATGCCATTCTCGTGATTTTTCACTAACTGACGCGACGCGTTAACCATCAAACTTATTTGATCGCATTGAAACTTATCATCATCACCACTTAGCAAATTGCAATCATGGGTGTGAAAGGTAAGTCGCCGCCATAAACAAAAGCCAATATCAGGAATGGTGAATGGTAATTCAGGGATCTCCAAGCCGTGCTTATTGATTCTCCTGTGGTGTTTTTTTGCCTATTAATTCTAACTTTCAGGTCTCAATCAGCTCATCAAAGAGCATTCCCCAAACTCATTCAAAGAGTTTCAGTTAAAGAACCTTTTCGGAAGAAAAGTGGCAATCGATGCCTCCATGTGCTTGTATCAATTCTTGATTGCCGTCAGACAATCGGACGGCCAACAGTTGACAAATGAAAATGGTGAGACGACCTCCCACTTACTGGGTCTCTTCTACCGTACTATTAGGCTTGTGGAAAATAATATCAAGCCTGTCTATGTTTTCGATGGGAAACCACCTGTCTTAAAGGGTGGAGAGCTTGAAAAGAGATTGTTGAAGAGAGAAGAGGCACAAAAGCAAATAGATGCTATCAAGGATACCGGAACTGTGGAAGAAGTTATGAAGTTTGAAAAGAGATTGGTCAGAGTATCGAGAGAGCAGAACGATGAAGCCAAGAAGTTGTTACAGTTGATGGGTATCCCATACGTTGAAGCCCCATGTGAAGCTGAAGCCCAATGTGCCGAGTTGGCTAGGGGTGGTAAGGTCTTTGCTGCTGCTTCTGAAGATATGGATACTCTTTGCTACGAGCCTCCTCACCTCTTGAGACACTTGACGTTTGCAGAGGCTAGAAAAATGCCTATTGACCAAATCACATATTCCGAAGCCATGGAAGGTTTGGGGCTCACTAAGGAAGAGTTTATCGACATGTGTATATTATTGGGATGTGATTATTGTGAGACTATTAAGGGAGTTGGTCCGGTTACTGCATTCAAGTTGATCAAAGAGCACAAATCAATCGACAATATTGTGAAGTGGGTGAACTCTAATCCCGAAAAGACCAAGTACAAGATCCCTGAAAATTGGCCTTATGATGAAGCTAGACAATTGTTCATGAAACCAGAAGTTACTCCAGCACAAGATGTTTCTTTGAAATGGAAGGAGCCTGATGTGGATGGTTTAGTGGAGTACATGGTCAAGGGTAAGGGATTTAGCGAAGACAGAATTAAGAGTGGTGCTGAAAAATTGAAAAAGGGATTGAAATCTGGAGTTCAAGGAAGATTGGATGGTTTCTTCCTGGTTGTTCCTTCCAAGAAACCAGCAAAGAGGGAAGCTGAGGCAAAGGGACCTAAAGCGAAGAAAACCAAAAGAAAATAATCCACTTGAACTTTAGTATCATATTCGTTTCACTTAAACTATTTCATTGACTATAGTAGACGAACTGTATAATTAGCATCTTACAATTAAAATATCTGACGTTGTATTGTATAATTACTCAACCTATATCATCTAATATGGTTATTATCCAGACATTCTTATGACTAGACCTGAACTATTGGTGAATTAGTCCTTAGCCTTTGGCTTCTTCTTTTCAGCCTCGGCTTCCTTTTCAGCTTCAATCTCATCTACATACTTCTTGATCTCGTCAACAGTCAATTTCGTAATTCTGTTTCCTGACTTTAACACTGAAACCTCGATGTTTTTGGCTCCAGTTTGCACAACCTCTAACAACGATTTTATGGTCAATTTAATTGTTTGCTCGTCATCCAATCCCTCCTCGTATTGCTTCTCCAAGAATTCTCTCACGGTCTTCGAAGATCTACCGATTGCACCGGCCTTCCATGCATTATACACACCAGATGGTTCAGTTTGGAACAACTTTGGGACAGTATCATTGCTGTCGAAACCTGCAATGATGGTGGCAATTCCGAAAGGTCTGACACCACCAGATTGGGTGTATTTCTGTTGAACACCGGCGACGTATTTGGTCAAATACTCGATGGACACGGCATCTTCCAATGTCAATCTATGAGATTGGGCCTCCACACGGGCCTTGTCCACCAAGATTCTGGCGTCTGCATTCAAGCCGGCAAATGCTAACAACGCATGGTTGTCCACCTTACAAATCTTTGAAGGGGTGATACGGGGGTCTTGTAACTTTAACGTGGTTCTCTTCTCACATCCTAATACCACGCACTCCTTACCCTTAACACCCACGGCACAAGTACCTCTTTTGACTGCTTCCGAAGCATATTCGACCTCTGTAATGTTAGTACAATCATTTGTGATGATTCAATGGTACATACGGAAAACGTGCCCGTCGGGCCTAGAGGTTAGTTAAATGTCGGTGGCAAGTGAATGGTCGTTGCAAGGGAAATTTGGCCCAATTCTGATCAAAATCACTTCTGCTTGGAGGTGGTACTTACGAGAAAATCGACAATGCACTATCGTAGCCACTCATGGTAGTTCTGTTATGATTCGTTAGTGGTTTGAACCGGGATAGTGTTGACTAGAATAGACTTGGTCGATTTCCATTTGCCTCCTGCGACCGCCTGTGTGCAGGTGCACAGGTTAGTGAGATTGTCCCCAGACCCATCTGTGAGTTACAGTTTAAGAGGTGCCAACAAAAGGAAGCCCAAACAACTGCAGCCAGAAAGGTTCATACAACACGGGAAAATGCCCAAGGAAACCATAGGAAAGACAGCAAAAGCACCCCAAAATAGCAAGGGCTCGAAAGCACCTACCAGGATACCTCACAAAGATCATTATGCCCGGCTTCTGTTCCTCTTCCAGGCATCTGGCCATTTGGCGCTAGACCCAAAATACGAGCTCTTGTCAAGGAACTACGGACGGACCATGGATGCCGTAGCGAAAAAGACCGTTACCAAGATGTTACCATCCGTAAAAAGACAAATGTGCAAAAAATGCCACACTCATTTGATTCCCGGCCTCACGGTAACAATATTCATAGAGAACAAATCAAAGGAAGGCACAGAAAGGAACGATGTGTTGGTACACAAGTGCATATGGTGTGGAACACAGAAGCGATTTCCCGTGGGCAGCAATCGTGAATACACCTTGTTCAGTGAAAAAGATGGAATCAAGTCTAAGGCTGATTGATGGAAACATCCTATTCTTCTGTAAAAAGAAGATCATTCTCAAGACTAATTACAACTGCAATGCCTGCTTCACACTCAGCACTATCATAACTGCATAATCATTTACTTGAATAACTTCTAGAGTAAATGGCAACATCGCTGATTCTACGGAATTGGATGTCATTTTCATATCACATTTATCCTACACTCCTATAATATCGGAATCTAATAGACTTACATACCTTTGATCTTTGTTTGAGATTATGTAGTGATTTAATCCTTTGGACCAATCATCTTTTCTGGACGTACCCATTCGTCGAATTCTTCTTCAGTTAACATGTTCAATTCCAAACAAGACTCTTTCAAAGTCAATCCCTTCTTATGAGCGTTCTTGGCCACTTTAGAAGCGTTGTCGTAACCGATCTTAGGGTTCAAAGCAGTCACCAACATCAATGACTCGTGCAAAACCTTTGCAATCTTTTCTTCATTGGCCACGATTCCTTCAACACAGTTGATACGGAATGACTTACAGGCATCACCGAGCAAACGAATCGAGGTCAACAAGTTGTATGCCATCACTGGCTTGAAAACGTTCAATTCGAATTGACCTGAGGCACCGGCAAAGGTGATGGTGGTATGGTTACCCATGACCTGAGCGCAAACCATAGTCATGGCTTCACATTGAGTTGGGTTAACCTTACCTGGCATGATGGACGAACCTGGTTCGTTTTCTGGCAAAGACAATTCACCATAGCCACAACGAGGGCCCGAACCCAAGTAACGAATATCGTTGGAAATTTTGAACAAAGAAGTGGCCAAGGTATTCAATGCGCCAGAGGCCTCGACAAAGGCATCGTGGGCAGCCAAGGCCTCGAATTTGTTTGGAGCAGTTTGGAAGTCCAATCCAGTGAGTTCACTAACTTTTTGAGCAACCTTTACATCGAATCCCTTCTTGGTGTTCAAACCAGTACCCACAGCAGTTCCACCTTGGGCCAACAACGATAATCTAGGCAAGGTCTGCTCGATACGAGCCAAGCCAAAAGTCAATTGCTGGACGTATCCGGAAAACTCCTGGCCCAAAGTCAAAGGAGTAGCGTCCTGTAAGTGGGTTCTACCGATCTTGATGATGTGTTCGAACTCATCGGACTTCTTTTGGAAGGCATCGCGAAGATCACGGAGTTTAGGGACCAATTGCTTGGAAATTTCCACCACGGCAGCAATGTGCATTACAGTTGGAAAAGTATCGTTGGACGATTGAGACATGTTGCAGTGGTCGTTTGGGTGTACGGGCTTTTTGGAGCCCATTTCTCCTCCCAAGATCTCGATGGCACGGTTGGAAATTACCTCATTTGCATTCATATTGGATTGGGTTCCAGAACCAGTTTGATACACAACTAATGGGAAGTGTGCGTTGAGGTCACCCAGAGCCACCTCGGAAGCAGCCTTTTGAATAGCGGAAGAGAGCTCGGGGTCCAAAAGTCCAAGATCTTGGTTGACAGCGGCAGCGGCTTGTTTCAACACTCCGAATGCCTTGACAATTGGGATGGGCATGGTGATGTCACCAATGTCGAAATTGCCCAAGGATCTTTGAGATTGAGCACCCCAGTATTTGTCATTGGGGACAGAGATTTCGCCAAAGGCGTCGGTTTCGATTCTAGACATGGTGAATATTAATGTTCACTTTGGTGGAGCGACTTTTTTATATATCTCGGAGTTGGTAGAGCCCGGAAAATGTCGGGGATCCCCTCACTCATTTCCGGGCATTCTTAGCGGCTTCAACCTGGTCTCTCCGTTCCCTCCCGGAAATCGCCATTAAGTAGGTATCAGTAGACGAGATAGGCATACGGTATTAAGTCCTGGGAAAGGTTGCTTGTCACGTTCATTAGGGGTTTCTGGCTAGTCTGGACTGCCCCTTTTTCTCGGGTCTGAATTGCTAAAATACCCCGAACTCGCACTCCACAACTCGAGCAAGAAGCAAATCAAGTAACTAGAAAAGAGCAGTCCAAGTTGGCTTGGAAGCGAGCAAACAAAACAAGATAGAGGGTAATTTTTCTTGTAGAATTTATTTACAGAGTACATCCATTAAGTTCGGTCTTTGCTGGTTGAAAATACTCGAAGCGATGAACATTTTACGGTTTAAGCACTTCGAAATCATCGGATTATGTGCTATGTTGGTAGACGGCAATATGAAGTCTCTTTTTATGTATTCAGAGCTCACGAAAGCTTTGGAATTATGATTGGGTGTAGAATGCAGTCTAAAATACACTTGGAGATATTCAAAACTATCGAAAGTAGTGAAATCATAGATGTAAGTAAACACGCTTCTATGGTGCAATTGCAATTATTCGAGTTCTCCAATCGAACTAAACGATTTGATGAAAAGCTACTCACAGGAATTGCTACGTTTGTCATTAATTCGTATTTCATTATTAGCGTACCAATGGCATCATCAATTATATACTGATTTTGAATTTTCACAAAAACCTCGATTCGTTCTTCTTTTGCATTCTTCTGGGTGGCTGAACCCTGGCACCGACAAAATTATATTTGAAACCTATTTCATGGGCCAAAATCTCTCCGAATCCCAACATCATACCATTGATGAATGGCAACACCAAGTTGATGGCAGATTTCTTTAGTATATCCCAAATCGAAAAGCTTATGACCAATTGGCTGGAAGAGTCATCGTCTTCTTGCAATGCAAGCTGGTCCTGGTCGAACTCAATGGTTTCTTGTGATGATAAGACGATCACTTCCTTTTCCTTGTCTGCAGACACGATGTCCGATCCAGGGAAAATGGTGGTGGAAGAAGCCTCCATGAATGACTCGATCACTTCTGGCTCGACTGAAGAAGAAACAGCTTCTGCTCTCACGTGAAGATTCTCCACGGGTGTTGGGTTGATGGACTCCATTATTGCCATTTGATATTCAGTGGGAGGCAACATATAAGTTACCGCACGTGATCGGGAAGTCGCGTGCCGGTCATCACGTGGATTTCTCCATATGTGAGAGTTCCTACTAGAAGTCTATTTTAAACGTACATGAATCATGACTACTTACCTTAGTATCTAGCTTAGTTCTTCTTGATACCGACAGACAAGCCAGCGGCCAATCTTTGTTCGGTCAAAGCAGCGATGATGGCAGCACCAGCACCAGAACCATCTTCAGCTGCAACAATCTTGATTGGGTCCTCTTCAGTGTCCCATTCGAAGATGTCTCTCAAACCCTTGGCGGCTCTCTCCTTGAAACCTGGGTACTTGTTGACCACAGAACCATCGGCGGCACAGTTGGCAGAAGTGTAACCTCTCTTCTTACAGATAGCAGCGATACCGCAAACAGACAATCTGGCGGCTCTTTCACCAATCAACTCGGCGAAACGACGGATGATCTTTCTCTCAGGAATGGTGGTTTGGATACCCAACACTTGTTGGAAGAGTTCTTGAACGTCGCTCAAGTTCTCGAATGGATCCTCTTCGATTCTGGCTGGGAAGGAAGTGTCCAAGATGAATTCCTTCTTCAACTTAGACCAGTCTTGGTTTTGGAAGATCAACTTCTTTTCTTCAGCCAAGTCAACTAAGATCAATCTCAAGATTTCACCCAAGTAGTAACCAGAGATCATCTTTTCGAAAGCTTGCTCTCCTGGTCTTGGGGACTCCTCGTCGATCTTGATGTCGTACTTGGTTCTTGGTAAGACCACATGCTCGTTATCGAAAGCACCGTACTCACAGTTGATGGCCATTGGCGAGTCTTGGGAAATGTCTTCTGGAACAAGACCCTCAAGCTTTGGAACGTCCTTGACAACATCATAGTAGGCACCGTTACATCCAGTACCGAAGATCAAACCCATCTTGGCGTCGGCATCGGTGTACATAGAAGCAACCAAAGTACCGGTGGTATCGTTGATCAAGGCAACAACCTTGATAGGAAGGTTGAAACGCTTGATAGAAGCTTGCAACATTGGGACAACATCGTGGCCTTCAACACCGTCGATGTCGAAACCCTTAGTCCAGGACTTAAGCACACCTTCGTTGATGGAGTTTTGGAAGGCTGGGTAACTGAAGGTGAAACCCAAAGGCAAAGGAGCAGAAACGCCTTCTGGGAAGAACTCGTCGAGGAAGGTCTTCAAGGACTCGGCGATGAAATCCCACAACTGGTCGGAAGATGCGGTTCTCATGTATGCTGGCAATGCGAATTTGGATTGGGTGGTGTCGAAGTCTCTGTTACCTCCCAATCTGACCAAGACCACTCTCAAGTTGGTTCCTCCCAAATCGATGGCCAAGTAGTCACCCTTTTCCTTACCAGTTGGGAAATCCAAAACCCAACCTGGAATCATAGGGATATTACCACCTTGCTTGCTCAAACCCTTCTCCAATTCGCTAACGAAGTGAACAGTGATCTTCTTCAAAGTTTCAGAGCTGACGGTCAACTCGTTCTCAATAAACTTGACTTCGTCAAGCAATGCTTGAGGCACATCAGTGAAAGTGCCCTTTCTTTGTTGAGGTTTTCTTGGACCTAAATGAACCATTATTAATTGTGATAATTTGGATACCTTTGGGATTGGCCTGGTTAAATAGTAAGCTCCGACGGTTTTTCTCCGACACTCAACACAAATCACTTTGTGTCAGATGAGCGCGCCGTCGTGGGCGGGCTCGCATGCCGTCCGGCACGAGGCCAACCGGCGGAGTAGAACAGGCCAGGAACGGCCTCTGATTGGCGCTCTTTTGGATGGCGTGGCCTGGGGTACCCCTGCGTGGAGTGGGGCCAGTAGGACCCCATGGGCCCGCGAGGCTGGTGGTGTACGGGCCAGTGTAACCTCTCATGGGGTGACTCCTTCGGTGGGCCCACCACCACGCCGGCAGAACTGCGCAGTCAGGCAACGGAGGGGAATTTTTCCGCGCGCGCGGGCGAAGATACCCCGAGCACTTCAACATTAAACCATGGAGAACAAGCACAGAAGTGGAAATTAGTTGGTAAGGTGGCAAATTTGAGTATAATTCGGTGCCATGGCCGAGCTGAACACCATCACTGCTCCATTTTGATACCAACAAGTCCGCAAACTCCTCGGCGCAGCCCCATCCAGTTCTTACCCCAGTTGTTCTCCAGACTCCAGGCTGCACTCCAGCAGCGAGATGCACGGCCCACGGTAATGGTGCTTGTGGCACAAAAAGGAGCGGCAGGCAGCAAAGGTCACGGAACAATTGCCTGGGGACGAATAGTAGCCCCTGGATCGGGAACGTTAGGATGAAAATCGGATAAACACCATGTTGGCCAAGATTGGCCCATCGCATTATTCATAGTGCGGCAAAAATGATCCGGGCTTCATCGCTTTATTGGCCAAACTTGCCCATCGTTTCACCGTACCCGAACGCTGCCCTTCCCACTCCTATTCGTCCTGGTCGCCGCGTTTTGGTCATTTTTCATTCGCCTCCACGTTGCATGGACCATCATGAGCTCTCTGGGGTCGGTATAAGGTGAGGTTGCATAATGTGCGATGCAATGTCTAAGGACAGGATACATCTAAATAATGTGGGGCGTTTCGTGCTCGATACTGTGGTGTGATGTGGTGGTTATCAAAATCTCTTCTGGGTGTGCTGTCTTGAACCATTTGTAGGGCACGGTGCAAATCATATTGGAACAATTCGCAGCAAGTGACACCTTTTCTTACGATAGAATTTGACGCATGGCCGACTATTTCCACAATGCATACACCTTCCTGGGATGATTTTGAGGTACCGATTGGACGATGAAGTTGGTGTCGCTTTTGTGGGGAGTACTGTACCATTTATCACGAGTAGACATTTCTTGTGTGAACCACTAAATTAATAGCTGTAGCCCGATACAATAGACCCAAAACACATTGGTCCTGGAGCACATCAATGACTACATCTAGATACATGTTACACTTCACGGTCCTGGTCATCAGGAGCTAGCCAAAATGAGATAAGGTCCACAAATGTATGAACTGAATCTTGAATATAATTGACCGAACAAATCTCAAAGATAGCGTCCATTGATCCAATTCACCTGCAAAGTAGTGTAATAATTATAATGTTTCGTCATCTTGTAGGTTTTGCTGATGTAGTTTCCGTGCATACAAGTAACCTAAAATGTTTGCCTGTGTCGCTATAATTATTAGTGGTGTAGGATGAGCACTTATCAGGAATTACTCAAATCTGCACACGATCTACATTCAGTCCGTTAGTAAACATCGATGCTAGGATTCTTTTTATATATTGTTATTGAAAGTTTCATGTGAGCCTGTCCATGCAACCCAACCACATAGTATTATGCAATGAAAGAAAACAATATCAAATCATTTTCTCTATATGTTATAACGATTACCACAACTCCCTTGTGGACTCATCAAACCGTTTCATATTTTCTCCCACCTGTGCCAAGTTATCCTTTATCACCGCCACGTAATTATTCATTTCGTCAAAGTTTTGCTTTCGGTTCATTATATCCAGTGGAAGTTTGCTTAGATCGTCATTTCCAAAGAATTCCGATAGCTTATCTTGTTTTTTCTTATCATCTCCAAAAGCCGCAGTAGAGTTGGATGCGGATGCCTGAGGAACCAGGTCTGTCAAGGTACTCAACCTGCTCAAAAGTTTTCTATGGTCCAGTTTGCTAGTGTTATTCAATTGTTGTGTAGCCAACGTTTCTAGTAACTTATTCTGCAGTTGCTTCAACCTTTTCAATTCGTCATCAAACTTATCATTGAAAAACGACCCTTTCGTTCTCACTTCGCCTGACATTGCCTTTACATCATCCAAAACATCAATTTGAGTCCAAAGCTTATCCAGGTAGGAAACACTGGGTTTGGCGCTGGGAAGCTTATCCACAGTTCTGATACTTTGGGCGTCATGGTTGCCTCCTCCTGTACTTACTGCTGCATCAGTCATGTTGGTATTGGTGCGAGAGAGTCGAGCAGTTGACCTGTTGCCCTTGGGAAGGAACGAGTTCGAACCTGTGGATGAAACGGAAGCATTATAGGAGTGTCTGGGCACTAAAAGCTTTTTGGAATCTTCCATGACAGATAGGACAAATATATCTTAGTGATAATGTGAGAATGCCTTCAATCAAGTGTGATAGGAGTGCAATTTGAGGAACTTCTTGTTACTAATAACCTGTTGTGTGTTTGATCTACCACTTGCTCTTTTGATCTTTGAAAACGATTCAACCTGTAGAGATTTCAACTGTTGTTCAATAAAATTCTACGAGGTGGAAATTGTGAAGTTTTAATCAGAACTGATACGATGAATGTACTTAAGAACCTTTGAAGAGTAACTCTGTATAAATTGTAGGTTCAAGTATTCCTACACGTGAGGGTTCTTGCTCCTGCATGTAAGTTCTACTTGAGCCGGTTTGTTGCACGTGACGCGACATTGAAATAACCACGTCTATATTACATTCAGGTTCCCCAATGTCAAATTCCCGACCAACTGTGGAACAACTTGGGGTATATTCGAGAGTTTCTCGTCGAATGACTGATGAGGACAGGATAAACCTTCTTCAAAGGCCTAAAAGGGCGCGCGATCTCCCACCATGGAAGAAGCTTCTTTATCTCAAACAGCCATATCCCGACAATTACACTGACGATTCGTTTCTATCACAACTCAAGAGAAATTCGACTGTTGCCAAATACTCCTACATCAAGCTTATGGGCGACTTTTCGCTTATCGTTTACCATTTAAGTCGTCAATTAATTATGGTGCTTACCTTCACTGGTATCTATCTTCAACGATGGAGTGCGGTGTCTCCAGCTCTCATAAGCTCAGCACTTGCTGGAGCAGCCTTTCTAGTTCGCATCTACATCAGTCATCGCACCACACCATCGAAGTTACCACATGCCAGAGCACAACAAGACAAAACTAGCATTAAATCATACTTTCTCATCATCTTCATGTTATCGATAGTGTCGCCCACCCTCAAATCCCTCACTAGATCGACCTCTTCAGATTCCATATGGGCCCTCACGGTTATTCTATTTCTTTCCAATACCATACTTCATGATTATGGTATGAACACCACCGTTTCATCTAGAACTTCCCTGATAGTGGTGGAGTACAAGCCGGTGATTTCAACCAATATCACCCTTTCAACCTCCATAGTGTTGGCCTCGCGGCTTAATTCCACGTCCCAAGTGTTCTCGTTTGTGTTGTTTTCTATCCTCACAAACATCTTGTTGCCCTTGTTTGACTTCTATCTCAGGAGACACCACTACATGGCTTTGCACCGAATTATTCTTTTTGCAAATTTCCAGGCACTGAACCACCTCATATATACCTTATTGGGAGTCAAGATTTTGATTTACTGGTGGATAGGTGCATTCTGCATCCTTTTCATCATGCCGGCATACTTCCTCTTCATGCAACGCTACAAAAATGAGCTTCAAGGTCCCTGGGACCCTGCAAAGCTCTTGGTCAGAAACGACGACTAACCATCTGCATCCTAATTAATCTTGGTATTGTCATAAATAGATACAATTCTTTAACCCAATACCTTATCCTGTCCTTATCTGTTCAGCCGTAGTTCTAATGTCTCACCAAGTAAAATGTCGCAACATCGTCAAATGTCGCATGTCTCGGTTTCAGCGAAAAAACTACTCCACTGTATACACAAACTTCCATCCTTAAACTTATATCAATCATCTCCATCAGAATCATGGTTGACAATAATAATGACGTGAAAGGGCTTGCTGGCGACGCCACTCAGTCGCCAACAGCAGGATCTGGCTCTCCCGCCCAACAACAAGGAGTGCGACCTGCTGCCGCCAACTCCAGACCACCACCTTCAAGAGGACCACAACCTCAGTTCTCCCAGGCTGAATTGAACAGAATCGTCTTGGAGTACCTCAACAAAAAGGGATATCACAAGACCGAGTCGATGATGAGATTGGAGAGCACCAACACACCAACTCCTGCAGTACCAGCAGTCACACCCGCAAACACCAAATTGGCCGACCCAGGAGAAATAAATGGAGCTAATTCATCGGATGCTGCCAAAAGAGAGAAGGATTTGAAAGATAAATTGTCCAAACACGAGCGTGAAATACGTGATTTACGTGATAAACAGAATAGAGTTGAAAGAGAGTTGAGGGAGACTAGAGATAGAGAAACAAGATTAGGAAAGGAAAAGGAATTGAGAGAATTGAAAGATTTAGAGGAGAAGAAGAAACGTGAGAATGATCCAGATATTTACTATACCGCATATTCAATGCTTAGAAGATGGGTCGATACGTCCTTGGACTTATACAAGCCTGAATTATCGCGTATTCTTTATCCTATTTTCATCCATTGTTTCCTTGAATTGGTCTCTAAAAACTACATTCAGCAATCGAAAAAATTCTATGACAAATTCAAAAGTGATCATTTGATTTTGCATGGTGTAGAAGTCAAGAAATTGGCAGGTATCTCCTTACCAGAACACTTGAAAGAAAATGAGTTGGCTTTGGCTTACAGAAGAAATAAGTATAGAATTATCGTTTCTAAAACTTCCATCAACTTACTTTTATACTTCTTGCACGAGAATGAAGCAGTTGGTGGTGCCATTTTAATCAGAATTATCAATCAATACTTGAATCCAATCATCTCCACTACAAAACCTGATAAAATAGACCAAGAAGGTGAAGCAAACCCTGAGGAAGGTATTCCAGAATACGTTACGAAAACAAATGAGGTTGATAAATTTAATGAGCAAGCAGTTAAATTAGGTAAGCTACCAATGGAGCCAGAAATCCAGAAGGAGATCGAAGCTGAACTCAAGATTAAAGATGAGAAGTTGTCTCCAGTTAACGGAAAGAGTTTGGTCGATGAATTTCTGGAAATGACTAAGCCAGATGCCGACTCTCCTGCTCGAGAATCTTTACCTTTACCACTCAAAGATTATTCAGATATCAAGAGAACTATATTGGCAGTAGAGGATTCTCGTTCCAAAATCAAGTTAGGAGCTATTCAAGCTAGCGCTCCTTCGGTGTGTATGTACACCTTTCACAACACAAATAATGATATGACATGCATTGAATTTAATGAGGATTCTAATATGGTTGCTGCTGGTTTCCAAGATAGTTTCATTAAATTATGGAGTTTGGATGGAAAACCATTAAAATCGATATTCAAGAGAGATGCGAACAATAACAGCAACACACGCAAACTTGTTGGACACAGTGGTCCTGTGTATGGTGTGTCCTTCTCTCCAGACAACAAATATTTGATATCTGGTTCTGAAGATAAGACTGTTCGTTTATGGTCGCTCGACTCATATTCTGCCTTGGTTTCATACAAAGGTCATAACCTGCCAATTTGGGACGTCAAATTCTCACCAATGGGACATTATTTCGCAACTGCCTCTCATGACCAAACAGCCAGGCTCTGGGCAACTGATCATATATATCCATTAAGAATCTTTGCAGGACATATCAATGACGTGGATTGTGTTGAATTTCACCCAAATTCAAACTACGTTTTCACTGGTTCTTCGGACAAAACATGTCGTATGTGGGATGTGCATTCAGGTAATTGTGTGCGTATCTTCATGGGACACACAGGACCAGTGAATTGCATGGCTGTATCTCCAGATGGACGTTGGTTAGCCAGTGCTGGTGAGGACAGTGTGGTCAATATCTGGGATGCTGGATCTGGCCGCCGTCTCAAGACAATGAAGGGACACGGTCGTTCGTCAATCTACTCGTTGGCATTCTCTCATGACGGCGGTGTATTGGTTAGTGGTGCTGCTGATAACACGGTCAGAGTTTGGGATGTGAAGAGGCACACTAATGACGCGGGTCCTCAACCAGAGGCTTTTTCACTGGACAAAAATGCCAATGGAAGTAATGGTGATAAGTCCAATGGAGCAGATGGGCGGGCCAAAGGAGGCGAAAAGAGCAGAAAAGAAATAGTGGCCACCAGTGACCACATGACGGCTTACTTTACTAAGAAAACTCCTGTTTACAAAGTTCACTTTACCAGAAGAAACCTCTGCATGGCCGGTGGGGCGTTCATGGGATAAGTTTGTATCAATATGTAATATGACGATGGCCGACTGTCACGTGCCCTATCGACGATAGGAGTTTGTTGCCATGAAAGAACGAATCAAAAAATATTCTTTGGCTGCTGTATCTGTATTTTGAAAGTATGTATAGTAAAGTCGCCAATTTACATACCGGAGAAAATATCTACCACATGCTAAATTTATCAAGTTGGCTTTGTGGTTCTCACGTCAGATAGTCAAACCAAAGAATGCCATCTATGTTGCTTCAACTACAACCTCCAATAGGGGAATTTCTGACCCCTTGATTGGATCTACTGGAGTCATTGGAGGTTCTATTGCTAGCTTGCTTGTCCGAACACGCCCGAGCCCCGCGGGGGCAGCCGCAGAGGATGGTTTTGGAGTTTAACCTTAAACAATTCGCTAGCAACCGTGGCTCATTCCATTGGGGTCCCGCCACTTTCATTGTGGTGAGGATATTGACCGCAGTTATTGACTGTGGTCGCCTTAAACCAACCTAGCCGTCTTAAGGTGGCTTTGACATATTTGCTCTTCTAAATTTAACTGGTGTCCCAATCGGTCAGGGACAAAAGTATATAAAGACACCCAAACACCCCGAAGTCTTGAAATTACTATTCATACTAAATAGACATTCCCTACAATGAAGTTCGCTTTCTCCTTGCTCGCCCTCGCTGCTGTTGCCTCTGCTGCTGGATCTGAATCCGGCTCTGCTTCTGGCTCTGGCTCTGCTTCCCACGCTTCCGCTTCCGCCTCCGGCTCCTCCCACGCTAGTGGTTCTTCTGGCTCTGCTTCCCACGCCAGCTCTGGTTCTGCCTCCGGCTCTGCTTCCCACGCTGCTGAATCTTCTTCTCACGCCGGAAACTCTTCTGCCTCCCACTCTGGCTCCAAGAACGCCGCTGCTGCCGTCTACGGTTCTTCCGGTTTGGCCGTCTTGGCCGGTCTTGTTTTGTTATAAGTAAATATACGCTAACAAGTCTTATTGAATTCATGTAGTCATGCTCTGTTTCAATGTTAGGAGGGCCCCAAACCCATACCCATAACCAGTAGTTCCATGCATCCCGTAAGTCGGAAAATTGCAATCCTAATCCTACCCTGAACTCCTGGATGAAATTCCCAGAAATTGAGCGCTGGGTTACAGAAAGCAGAACAATTCAGACAGGTTGAAATGGATACTGTGCATTGGAGTTACCCTTAAGGATCTACGCATAAGATTCTAACCTGCCTCAGTAGTGAGTGATCATGTGCCCCATCAGGTTGCATCACTTGCCCACTTGCCTAATCTATGGTCATTTCTGTTATCATTATATTCATTGCCCCTTGTCCACATTGCCCACTTGCCCCATTGCCCTCATGGGGCGTGGGGTTCACTGGGCTTTTGGTATTTTGGGCTTTAGAACTTTCGGCTTCCCCATATTTTCCACACTAGTGCGGGTGCAGGGACCTGGCTATTTTTGGATGCAACGGGGCTTACGCCAGATGGAAGCCACATGCTATGACGAAGGTTGCTGTGGATGTTTGATTTATGCCACATTAGGAGCACTAATCTCGCCCTATAGGAGATTTGTGTATTCTTCCCCTTTTCTGCCAGTTTCGGGATAAATAGCCTCGGGATAATCAGGTGAAATGAAACGTTGTTGCATCGCTCTAGATCCGTTGCATCCACTAAACTCTACAAATAAACGATCTTGAAAGTCTTGGCACGTCAAGATGTAGAAGGTTCGATATTCTGCAGCGGATACGCATGTATGCTCTTGCCGCCTCTCGTATACTCATAAGCGAGGTCTTGGCACCGACTTTGACAGCTGCAGCTCCATCAACCTTTACCCAGTCTCAAGGTGCTTGTGAACCCCTGAGCGACACGGTCCAGGCGATGAAACACCGATGGGCTGTTCTATTAATGGGAACTTCGGCTCTCCCAACACGAGCTCCACCTCGGACACAAACACGACACTTAATATCGCATTGCATGGCGCAGATAACCCGGAATTATCTGTGAGGGCGGAGAGATAACCATGACATTTCTGGCGTAGGCTCACATAATGAATTGGGGAACCGTAGCTGGTGGCTGTGTTGGATTCTGGACTCTGTGGATTTCTGGACTTCTGCCTCTTATACCCTCCACCTTGTAGGCGGTGCCCTTGTTTGAACAGGCAAGTAGAAGCTATCGCGAGAGTGGGGGCGGTCAGAGCACCTACGGGGTCGTATCTGGCAAATCCCCGAAGGCGGTGTAAGCCGGGAGTTGCTCGAGTTAGATTTCTAGACAAACTATTAATAGAGTCCTCCAAGCAAAGGTGATTCGACTAAATGTGCCCTATTTGATTGGAGCGGGCCGTGAACGGGGGTTCTAGGTGCTTGATATGATTATCGGTCTTATCTCCGCTTCCCAGGTTCAATTTCCCTTAATTCTGTTACCCCCAGAGACCTTTGTGCATTTCACGATATTATTCATTTTAGGAGAATTTTAAAAAAATTACAAGATTGAATTGACGAGGAGAGAGGGCCTGAACAATTTTGATAATTTGTAAAAGTAGTAAGAATTCTTCTAAAATCCCTCAAAAATATATTTCAGTTTATCTAGCTTGGTGAAGTTATCCGAAATCTAGACTTACTGTGCATTTGCTTGGATTTGGTCGCATTATAGTCGCATCTATTAAACATCACATTGCCTCCATCATGGAATCCAAGCCTCACAGATCCATCTTCAGAATTAAATTGATCTAGAGACTAATCTACTCCAGGAAAAACTCCACAAGCTAGCTTTATTAATTTTTGAATACACATCATTGACAGCATCTATATACAAAGGAACCCCGTAATAGGAGGAAATCCATTAAGATCCGGTGTAAGACATTTTCTGCAGTAGCAGAAGACGATTTGGAACGAAGACAAGCAAAGACAACTAGCAATTTGTTGCAGCAGTTACAAGTAGAGAATACAAAACCAATGCTTGAGTGAGGCTTAATAAGACAACGAGGGTGGATGACGAGGGTGACGAGGGTGACGAGGGGGACATGGGTGACTAGGATGACATTGACGAGGGTGACTAGAGTGCCAATGACCTCGTTATGTGCCTGCTAGCTCACTATAAAAATACATAAGTTTCTCTTGACACGCTTTTACAGGTCCATGCTCATACTTGTCAAAAAACAGTCAGTTCCGTGAAGGTGAACAATAGACAGGCCGTTACCTTTCAAGTAGGACCACGATAACAATCAAGCGCTGACATGGAAAAGATACCGGGGCACCATAACGCTAACTGAAGTCCCTTGAGGACTATTTTATGCCTGAGTCCCGTTTCGAGCACTTGGTGGTACTAGAATTCAAATGCCGAAAACGATCAGCCCTGCGAGTCTGGGGAAATAGTACAATGCTTCGATGGAGAAATTGACCAGCTTCGAGCAGAAGTAGTCCCCCAAATCCGAAAGCCAAAACACCAGCCACCAGCCAATAGCTATTGTGCCTTGTCCTTGTCGACAATATATCACCGTAGTGATAAATCGCATAGCCAGAAGGTGATTTAGATAGAAACCGAGATTTTCCGTGCCAGTTTAACGAGCATCAAAATTCCTTTTCCGCTAACCAGACTAGTGGCTTATCAATTGAATCATTAGCGTGCTTCTATGGCTAGCATTTTGTTAATTAAAAAAATATGTCTTATTGGGAAACCGGTGCTGGCGCAACCAGCAGTGCATGGAATATGTCTAATACAATTGGGGAAGAGGTCCGCGCATTTCAACCTCATCTTCACCACTTGCCCACTTCAGACACCAGGTCCTTCCTTTAAACGGCTCTAGATGCCACCAAGGTATCACCCGGGGCCCAATACTGGTAGCCTCCACCATCAACATACCATGGCCGATTCCTAATTCTGCTGGCGATTATACCCTGCAGGTCTGGTGCCATGAGTTCCTTCGTTCCTTCGTTCCGTATTCGTCTATTGTCTCGTGCCCAAGCTACCCCCAGAATTCCATTACTAGCGCGCAAAACGCCATGCCAAGGGTGGCACTGCCACAGCCCCTCGCGTCTTGGTGGTAGTGGTGACCAGGGAAGTGCCTGCGGCTTAGTCTTCCACCGCACCAGTAGAGAGGGAGGAGGTATCCGTCCTCAACCAGAGCCACCTTTTGATCCTTGTTCCCACGGGCAACAACTAGTTCCATGCTCAAACAGGAGCCCCGATCAGAAGCGGAAATCAGAGCCATCGCCAGAGGCAATGCCCGAAGCCACGGGCTATAGGCTAGCTGACGTTCTGGGGGCTATCCTGGCGCAGACTTTTCACACATGGATCATCTACGCGCAAATGATGTCATTGGACGATCGGCTATGTAGGCCACCAGCATTATCCAGAAAATACGCAAGGGATAGCAGGACCCGGTATTTGGAATGCCGACTGCTCTACCCACTGCCCGGTAATCCTGAACCCCAGGACTGCCGTGGTAGTTGCACGAAGCCCAGCACCAGCACCAACGCTTGTTGTAGACCCCAGATGCAGGGCACCGGTGACAGGTGATGGGCATGCATTCTCCAGGGGATTCGGTACGAGTGTCGTCTAGGGCCCAAGCTGTTGATGGTGGGGTCTCTTGTTCCTTCGCAGATTACGTCCCAATCAGGAAATTGCTCAATTCAGTTCTGCAGAGACCCCACCACACTTTGTGTCACGCTGACCCATCACCTCCCAAGAGTCAAGAAATCTATTTCCTACTGCCCACATATATAAGCAACGGCATCCAGTAGAAACCCTTGATCCTAAACCCAACCCCCACAGGAAAAACTACTCACAATGCAACTTGTTGTTCTTGCCGCCGCCCTCATAGCCTCCGTCCAAGCAGCCCAGCCCGAAGACGTCGCTCTTTTGACGGCCTTGGTGTCTGATTTGAGAGAGCACCCCCAGCAATACATTGGGTTCTTGGGCACCGCTCGTGACGTGCCCTCCGGCATCACCCAGCTCGCCAGAAGTGTCGCCACCTACACCGACCAGTCCTACACCACCTTGTTGGACAGTCCACAAGTCAACGTGGCTAACTTGAGACAGTTCGCCCTGGATCTTCCATGGTACTCTCGCTTGGCCGCTGAAGCCAGCATTCCTTCCGCCAGCGCCAGCGCCACCAGCGGCTCGCAATCCAGGTCCCAATCTGGCTCCATGTCGGGATCCGGCTCCATCACCTCCAGAGCATCCTCCACCTCCTCCGCCAGAAGCGGTTCTTCCTCGTCTTCTGGCTCGTCCTCCTCGCGCGCTGCATCTGCGAGTGGAAGCTCCTCCTCTAATGTGGGTGTGTATCTCGCCCCAGGTGGTGCTCTCCTTGGTGCCGTGGCCGTTGCTTTGTTATAGTGACCCCGACCCTCCACTTACGATTCCATTACGAACGTTGGACACACTAGTCATACTATAATCGTACTTGGGGAACCGGCCACACAATAGCCCGCCTAAGGCTATTGTTCGCAACCGAGACTACCGAAATAGTGCCCGGTGCGCATTACCAATAAGAACCAGCACCTTTGAAGGTGACCACTTTTATGTGATCTATTGTGTGGATAGCAATCGAATCATGTGATTCCAGCTGTTGGTTTACCCTCCGAATTACCTTTGCATTCATATCCCGTACAGTCCCCTTTAAGCAGGTACCAGTACTAGGTCTCAAATTTTAGGTTTAGATCCAACTGTTCCAAACCAAACGTTTGAGCGAGCCTAAACGTTAATTTGGGGCTAGGAAATGGTAGCTGAACTTAGCATCGCATACACACTCACTACATATGATGTGGATCCATCCATTCTGGACGATACCGACGTACCTATGCCTGAAAGTAAATCATAAAACTTCAGAACGCAACGTTCTTTATCTATAAGTTAATCATATAATCATTATTAAGTACCCTGTATAAGTAGACGATATGTTCATAACACTTTGCATGTTGAGGAACAGAATGTGTCAGTTCCGAGGCTTTGACAACTAACCACAAAGGCTGAATAGAGCATCACAATCCTTACCACTCGATTGGCAAGCGATACCCGGGGAAAATGAAGTCTTCATATCAAGTATTAAATGCATTGAATATTTCACATACTGAATTCTAAGAAAGATATGATGCACTATGACCTCCAAACATTGTTTCCTAGTGTTAACCTTACATAATACAAGAGAAACACCAACAATTTAAGCAGCCGTGATTAGCAAAACCAAATACTCCAAGTTCCATAAGAAGTTATCTGGACAGTCCACAGGCATATTAGATTGTGGTCTGTCTCTCAATTCAGCCGCAATCTCACTGATCCTGTCAACCAAGACGAACAAGTTCTTGCTGAGCATTGCTAGTCCCTGCTCGAAAAGAGCATTTTTGAGGATTTGACCTCTAGCATCATCAACAGTTATCCGTTCAACTGATGAAGCATTGTAGAACAATGGGAATGTTGGTGCGTCAAGACCGTTCTGCCTTGCGGCCAAATCCTCTGCAAAAATAGTGTCGATGATAATGCTTTCATTTCCACAGTTCACCATTGCGTACTTGAATTGAGTGTTAGTGATCGATGCCAAATTGTTCATTATTTGAACAATGTAAGAGAGTGCTGCATTAATTTGGTCTATGTTGTGTTGATGAGAATTTGGAAATTCTTCAGCATGCTCTTGTTTTACTTCGTTGTAGTAACAGATGTCCAACAATTCTTTCAAGCTTGTCGGAAAGGGGATCCCTAGTATCTTGAATCGAACAGTGTTGTTTATATTGGTTATCATGAATATCTCTTTAATGATTAAAGTGTACTCCTTAAGTTGGGCAAGGATACCAGGATAAACCGAGCTGACTAGAGACTCTTTGATTGGATCAACCTGTGCTTGTGCCAATTCCTTCTGGCCCACCGACATTTCGGTAATAGAATGCATTTTTTCCAGGCTCAAATTTTTGATTTCATTAATTCGTATTTTGCACCGTAAAATCTCTGACAGAATATTATCGTTTTTTGATTTCTGACGGGTTATGAAATCATCTAGTGTATTTACCCTATCACGAAGCCGGTCCACATTGATGGCAATGTTGCTTATTGAGGATTCATTATCAAGAACTTCGATATTGGCCGAAATTTGTTTAGAAATTCGATGTTTGGAAAAGGTCAACTCTTGTAGGGATCTAGTCAAATTGGTCAACGAGCGTAGATCGTCCACAGTATACGACTGGATAGCTTTCATCGAGGACAGACGGACAACTTTGTCTCGTCGTATTTTTGCCGGGTTTATGATTAGCGAACCGGGTACGGTGAATAATTTATCGTTCATGTTGATGATGATTGAGTTGGGATGGAACAAGTCTTCCATATTTTCAGAGGTTTCGCCGATGTACTCCAACTTGCGTAGGTCAAGCTTGAAAACGGCAAGAAGCTCCCATTGCAGAGGCACGAGGTTGTGGCGAACCCAAGCTTTGATCACCACCTGATGGATCTTGTTGGGAAGAAACGGAAGAATAAGCTCCCCGAAACTGGGATTGAGATTGCAATGGCGCTGTTCACTGACATACACAAGCGTCTCCTTGTCATCGGCAAGATGCAAGCTAACAAAAGAGTCGACCAATGTGCGGTTATTAATGTTGTACAATTCGATATGGGTTCCTGGTCTCTCGAGTTCTGGAAGGGATTGGATGAGGCTCAGACGTCGAGTGTTCGGCTGCTCCACGGATTTGAATCGATGGGTGCCTTTGCTCGAGCGGCTATTATCGAGATAGAGATTCCGAAGCGACACCCATCGAATGTTCTGGATCTTGCCATCTCGATACATTATGTTGATAGTTGGTGTAGAAAAGGAGTGTATACAACCCCAGATATCAAAAGTCCCAGACGAGTGCTACTGCCTAATCTAGAGGTCCTGCAATTGCCACAAAATTGGCCGCAGTGTGAAGTAGGGTTCGTGAGGCTAGCACGAAGGGCTGGGAAGGCTCATAGGTCAAACAACTTCTGAATCGCTTGAATCATTTAGAATCATTTCTGGGGAGCCCCTTTTTGCAAGTTAAGTTTAAGCACATGAGTTCCGATTCCTCCCCTGTACATCCACCTAACCAGCAACTTTTCACACTAGAGAAGTCACTACAGGCTACCTAGAATCAGAACGAGTTCTGGCCACCGTGTGTGCTGAGAGCAAGTTTCGTACCGTGTTACGGTGGGACTGGTGGTTGCTTAAAGGCTGCAGGTATGATTAGAGACGTGGCCAGAGACAAGTGGCCAAAGGATATTGGAGAACTCAGCCGGTGCACCAGAAATGCCACCCGTTAGAGAAAATCATCGAGAAATACGATGGCTCGCTGTGCCCCCAGCATGCCCCCAAATCATGTTGGCAGATCTCCATCTCCACTCGGTGAACTTCAGCCTCTTGTTCCCCTGTACCCTCACCATCTTGCTCCTATTGTGCGGCGAGTTACCACGCCGCACGGTACCAAACCCCAGGTTGCGCCCATATAACAGTTCCGTTTTCGCATTTGCTACTGGGCCCCACGAACAGGTTTCAGGTGGCCCGTGGTAGTCCCACTTCATCCCTGGCCAACCTCAGGTGACTCAGGGGTTACCACGCCCCACAGATTCCAAGCTAAAGTCAGCAACCTTCATGGTTGTTTCAAAACCGCTGCATTCTTGGGTGATGGTGCAGTTTGTAAGCCATGAGTTTTTCTCCCGATGTAGTATTATTCTCGCTAGGCTCGGTAGCCCCAGACTCGCCCCATTAACTGTACCAGACCCAACTGCCCACTCGCACCCCGTGACCCACAACCAAATTTTATCCTAAGCGACACTCTCTAGTTCATTCCCATCATGTCTGGGGAGAAAGATAGAAGACTGATCTTTGGGTCCAGAATCTCGTCCATGTTCACGCATGGCCACGGGCCCTCTGCTCAAACCGGAAGAGTCTCGCCCATTAACAAGTCCGCTACACCTTCACAGAAACTATTGAAACCAGTTCTCGTCAAAAAGGCTTCAGACGCCTCCATTCGTCTGTCAGTGATCCATAAAAGCCCTCCCCCACCTTCTGCACAGCACCGAGAAGTCTTGAACAAGACCATTCGTGCGGTGAGTAGCTCTCCCGACACCTCCAAAACCAGTTCCATGGATCAGGCCTCAAGCTCAGCATCAGTCCAATCTCCTACACACAAGCCACGGAGGAAACCACCACCAATGGTGGATCTGGGATCATCCTCGGAATACTTCAACGCCTCTGACAACGGAAGCATTAAGGAGTTTCCAGACACTAACATGGATGACATCATAGGTACCCTTGAATCTGAAATCGACAATTATCTCAAGCTTGAAGAACCGACGAAACCCTCCGATGCTTTCACATTCCAGAGTGATAACTACAGCACAAACAGTCTGTCTTCCAATTTACGCATTTCTCGTTCCCCTCCCATGATGGAAATATCCGACTACAACAACAATAATGACTTCTATGATTATGCATCCTCAAACCAATTCCCCAAAACCTCACACGCAAGCTCCATTTCAGATTCAATCATCCCCACCTCCACAAATGTCAGCATGGTAACAAGCTCAACCAATACTGCTTCCAACACTAATAATTCCGACATTCCTTACCCATTGAGCGATCCCTTCGAATCACCATTGAGACCCAACTTCTCTACAGAAAATTCTTTCGATTCATACATTGGAGAAATGCCAAAGTTTGATAAAGATGAAGATCATTTCGATGCCTCTTCTGAGAAGATACACTCTCGCAGGAGCTCTGACACTTTTGAGTCAAACCGGCGTTCAAGTTCCAGTCTGTCCCAAATTTTGCACATGTCTGCCACTAGCAGCAATACAAACAAACCACCCATAAAAAACTCTACAATTTCCCAGACTACTGCTCGCTCGGGTGTGCGGACTCCAAGCAACACCTATGAAGCCCAATCTGCTAGTTCAGATGTGTTATCCCGTACCAAGACTACCGCCACAACGCCCTCAAGTTTGACCGGAAAATCATCGTTCAGTCGTCACAGACAATCCAGCTCAATAAGCTCACTTCGAAGCTCAAACTCATACCGTAATGTGAATTTGGCAACTTTAAAAAAGAGTTTAAATTTGATGCCAGGTGAGGGAGAAAGGTCCAACTACGTATTGACAATCCGTAGAAATGCTGGAACGGCGTATAATGAGACGGGCCCTGGTACTTGGAAGCTTCCTACTGGAATAGCACCAATGGATATGCATGCAAACTACTCCGCATCTGGTGGTGGTAAATACATTCGGAGACCTGGAGGCATCCAAAGATCGAAGAAGACCAGTGGGGTGGAATTGAAGCACGGTCACTTACAACCCAGGTTGTTGGCCTCGGAAATTGATGATGGAGACGTCGCATCAATTAGGTTGGGCCACAAAACGAACTCAAGCACTGGACTCAACAAGAGCCCTTTCAGCGAAACAAAGTCCTCCAATTCGAGCATTGCTGCACCAGCATCACTCGCTAACGTTTCACGTAACAATTCGTTGGTTAGGACCACCACCGATTTCTCCATGGCGACGCTGGACGTGCAAAGCATGGCCACCACCTCCACCACGCAAAGTGGCTCCAGAAGACGCTCTGTTAGCTCATCCTCCTCGGGAAGCATATCCGATGCCGGAATGGGAGGGTACTATCAACACCCCGGCTACAAAAACGGAGAAGACGATTCGGACGATAACGTCAAGGAGGAGGACGAAGAGAGCACCGACATCGAGGGTCCTTCGCGCAAGGACCACATGGACGATAATGACTCCTACGATGAGAGGCCGCGCTTGGTACTCGCCAACCCGGACTCCGATAGTGACTAATTAGAATTCAATAGACATGTACTATAAAAATATCCATTATCCACCACCATATTGTCACGTGGCCGTTCCCACCTGGTTCTCGTGAGCTCTCGCCATCACGTGACTGCTACGTGTGTCGACCAGCGAAAACCAACACGTCGACTAGATCAACTAAACAAACCACCACCTTCAATCCCCACCCATTTCCTGTGATTGCCTGGTCACAACATCATTCAATTGACCACGCACTAACCCCACATAATGGACGGTTACACTTTAATCTATGACCCCAATGCGGCGTCAAAAAGTTCCACCAACGAGTTCAAAAATTCGTTGGAGAAGGGTCTGGACGAAGTCAAGATCACAACGATGAAAAAGATCTTGATCACCATGCTTAATGGTGATGCTATGCCAGACTTGTTGATGCATATTATCAGATTCGTCATGCCTTCCAAGAACAAGGAGTTGAAGCGTTTGTTATACTTCTACTGGGAAGTGTGTCCCAAGTTGGATGAGCATGGTAAGATGAGACATGAAATGATCTTGGTGTGTAATTCCATCCAAAGAGACTTGCAACATCCCAACGAGTACATCCGTGGAAGTACCTTGAAGTACTTGACCAAGTTGAAGGAGCCTGAATTGTTGGAAACCTTGGTGCCAAATGTGCGCCAATGTCTCGAACACCGCCACGCGTATGTTAGAAAGAATGCCATCTTTGCCATCTACTCTATCTACAAGGTCTCAAGCCATTTATCTCCAGACACAGACGAATTGATCTACAACTTTTTGAACGATGAGAACGATTCCGTGTGTAAGAGAAACGCCTTCATTTGCTTGAGTGACTTGAACAGAAACGCCGCCTTACAGTACATCCAAGATAACATACAAATTATTGAGACCGTGGATCCTTTGTTACAATTGGCATTCCTCGAGTTCATCCGCAAGGACGCGGTCGACAACCTGACCATGAAGCCAACTTATGCCACCTTGGTCACCTCTATCATTGAAAATGTTTCCTCCAATGTGGTTATTTATGAAGCTGCCAATACCTTGACCTCCTTGACCTCTCACCCTCAATCTATCTTGTTAGTTGGTCAAAAGTTCATCAGCATTGCCATCAAAGAGTCCGACAACAATGTCAAGATTATCACATTAGAAAGAATCAACCAACTTCACAAGGACCATCCGGGCGTCTTGCAAGACTTGTCATTGGAAGTTTTGAGAGTCTTGTCTTCTCAAGATATTGACGTGCGTAAGAAAGCTCTTGAAGTTACCTTAAAGTTCGTTACAAACAGAAATGTCGAAGACATTGTCAAGTTGTTGAAGAATGAACTTCAAAGAACCGCCTCAATCAATGAGGATAAGAGCTCTGAATACAGACAGTTATTGATTAACGCTATCCATCAATTGGCCATCAAATTCGTTGAGGTTGCTACCAACGTGGTTGACTTATTATTGGAGTCTTTGGGAGATTTGAACACTTCCTCTGCTTACGAAGTTATCACCTTTGTTAAAGAAGTCATTGAGAAGTTCCCTAAGTTGAGAGAATCCATAATAGCAAAATTAATCGAGCTATTGCCTTTGGTTAAGAGTGGTAAGGTGTTCCGTGGATCCTTGTGGATTATCGGTGAATACTCCTTGGAGGAAAAACTAGTTCAAGACTCTTGGAAATACATCAGATCTAGTATAGGTGAAGTTCCAATCCTTACAAGTGAAAGAAGAGCTTTGGAAGGTCACAAAGCAGGAGAAGATTCTGAAGAACACAACCATTCTGAAAAAGTCAAGAAGGGTCCAGTTGTTTTACCAGATGGTACTTATGCCACCGAAAATGCATTGACCTCCGAAAAGACCTCAGATTCCGATGATGACAACAAACCACCAATCCGTAAATTGATTTTATCTGGTGACTTCTACCTAGGTGCAGTTCTTGCTTCTACTTTGGTTAAGCTTGTGTTGAGATTACAACGTATCGGTACTCAACAAAAATTCTTGAACGCATTGAAGGCGGAAGCATTGTTAATAATGGTTTCTATCTTGAGAGTTGGTGAATCTTCCTTTGTTACCAAAAAAATCGACGAAGACTCCGCTGACAGAATTTTGTCTTACATCAGACTTTTGAATGATGAGGAAGATGTCGAGAGTATCCAAAGTGGATTCTTGGACGATACCAAGGATGCTTTCAAGAGCCAGCTCGAAACCATGGAGAAAGAAAAAGCAGCAGTTGAAGCAAAGGACTTCAATGAAAATGTCGAACAAATTGACGATTCTATCGTTTTCAGACAATTCGAACAAAATGGTTCTAAAACTAATACTGCTAATGTTGATGACATTTCTTTGGCTGCTGGAAGTGACTTGAAGAAGGAAGACTTATCATCTAGATTGAATAAGATTATGCAATTGACTGGTTTCTCGGATCCTATATACGCTGAAGCATTTGTCAAGGTACACCAATATGACGTTGTTTTGGATGTATTATTGGTTAACCAAACAACTAATACTTTGAGAAACTTGTCTGTGGAATTTGCTACCCTTGGAGACCTCAAGGTTGTTGACAAGCCAGCCACTACTAATATTGGCCCACATGGATTCTTCAAACTTCAAGCAACTATTAAGGTCACTTCTGCCGATACCGGTGTCATCTTTGGTAATATTGTTTACGATGGTCAACATTCGGACGACTCCACTATCGTTATCTTGAACGATGTCCACGTTGATATTATGGATTATATCAAGCCTGCCACATGTTCTGAGAGTCAATTCCGTAAAATGTGGAACGAATTCGAATGGGAAAATAAGATCACCATCAAGTCCCAAATTACTTCGTTGAAGGAGTATTTGGAAGAATTGTTGAAGGGTACAAACATGAATTGTTTGACTCCAGGTGCTGTGATTGGAGAAGAATGTCAATTCTTGTCTGCCAACTTGTATTCTAGATCTTCGTTCGGAGAAGATGCATTGGCCAACTTGTGTATCGAAAAGCAAACAGATGGTCCAATTATTGGTCATGTTAGAATTAGATCTAAGGGTCAAGGTTTAGCATTATCATTGGGTGACAGAGTTGCCTCAATTTCCAGAAAGGTGAACAGCCCTGGACTCCAAAAGGTTTGATTGTTTATAAATTGTTTTAAATACTTCCAATAGAAAGTATGGATCGAGATACACCATGCGTAGTTTTACGTAGATAGTAGTGATTTCAGTTTTCTGCATCAAGAAGTAAACTGAATTGTTGGTGATTTATTAAATATTATTCTGACTATTAGACAAATTTTAACTGTATTGAAATCATGCAATTGGTGACCATTTCCTAACGGCCTAAAAATTCGAGAAGACGAGACTTATTCTTAACAAGCAATTCTTCCTTTTCACTAGATCGTTGGAAAAAGTTCGGATCGGTGACATTACCAAAGAAGCGGGCTTGGGATATTTTGGAATCTTCGAGATAGCTTAACCCCGAAATCTCATCAGCTACTGAAATCAATACATGAAAACAACTGGTAAAGTCTCCAGTCAATGACAATAAAGGTAGAGGCTTATTGTCGATGCTATGCTGAGATACTGTGTGATTTGCTAATACTGAACTCGAGGTCTTGATATGATTCACTTGAGGTGGAAGAAGTAGAACAACCCGGTAATTACTCGATTTAAGGGTATAATCCTGAACTTTGAGAAAGTTGTTCAATTTAACGTTCAAGATGAAAGCAACAAACATAGTGCCTCTGGCTAGTTCTTGACTTTGACCCACCAACGTGATGAATCTATCGTCTGATTCTGGTAGTGAAGGTGAGATGGTTATCTCGTGGATATCAAAATTTTGCTTTAGTGACCCGGATATTTGGGTATCGAAGTATTCAGCTTCTGTTTGTGATACCACTATCTTGATAAAAGAGCTGGTCTTGTCGGAGGGGTTTGTTTTTGTATCTCTCTTGAGCTTGTTTAGGTAATTGACCACCTTGTCATCTTCGAGCAAGGCGTCGTTGGAAAGCTGAACTGGAGTATTTTCGAGACTCAACTTGGCCGAGGAAGGAACGATCTCATTGGCCCGTTTACGCTTCCTCTTGTGTCTGTCGTATGAATTCATGCTTTGAGTGGGGTATGCGTAGTTGAGACTGACACAACCATCGGGTTATCGATGGTAGGGCGTGCGCGACCCAAGTGGCCATCGCCATAAATTTTTCACAGAAAATCTATTAACCATACATATCAAGATGGCTAAGAAGGAAAAGGTTAGCAAGAGCGAGGACGCTGGAGCTGAAGACAACTACGAGCAAAGATTGAGCGCAATCTTGCCATTCGCCAAGCCACTTGCCCCAAAGAAGTTGAACAAGAAGATCTTGAAAACCGTCAAGAAGGCATCCAAGGCCAAGCATGTCAAGAGAGGTGTTAAGGAAGTCGTCAAGGCTTTGAGAAAGGGTGAAAAGGGATTGATCATCATTGCCGGTGACATCTCTCCAGCTGATGTCATTTCTCACATTCCAGTCTTGTGTGAAGACACTGCTGTTCCATTCGTCTTCATTCCATCCAAGGAGGACTTAGGTTCTGCAGGTGCTACCAAGAGACCAACTTCATGTGTTATGATCGTTCCAGGTGGTGGTAAGGGTAAGAAGAACGCCGACAAGACCGATGAATATAGAGAAGGTTACGATGAGATTGTCAAGGAGATCTCCTCATTGGAGTAGTTTGCATGTTCTATGTATCATAATTCCGCCATGCATGCGGGTGTACTTTAAATAAAAGACGTTAGGATCAGTGTAGTCAACGAAGTGAAGAGCTTGGTGTCCAAATGTGACTATGTAAGTAACACGATGGTGTCTTTGACATTCAACTTTTAGTCCCATGAAGATCTGGGTATAATTTGAAGTATTGTTAATTATATTCCAAAGAGAATATCATGCATTAGCAATGCAACTTTCCACAGTTACAGGTTATTTCGATGTTAGATTGTTACTTTAGGAGAGGTAGGAAACAATCCCAAGATTTAGTGTCAAAATTTGAATTTATCAATCCTCGGCTACGAACATAAAAATAAAGCACCCTTTAAGATTTTTAACGTACCATTGATTAATCAAATGAGACCATCTCAGAAACCATGTATACTACTTATATTCCACATCTGGGCTATTCTTTTCTTATTTTGCTGCGTGTTTAAACTGTAACCTCAGATTTGGTGTCCAGGATAAACCCGAGGTAATTTCACTTCTCAAGGAGCCAGGTAAGTCCCTCCTAGCACTGAAAACCCAAAGTAAGAGAATCTTTACAAAATACAACCTTTATCATTTTTTAAGTTGCTGGGTTACTTTTCACCAGCTAGTCTTGCCCCACCTAAAATTCACCGATTACGTAACTATCGCGTATCTGAAGGTAAGTTCTCTATACTATCATTGACTGACCCACAAATAGACCAATAGAACAACCTAGCTTGATAATGTCAGATTCCGTAACAGCAGAAGAGTATCTAAAGTCCCAAAAGGATATGGAGGATGAAGCTCGAAGACTCATGCCCTACGATCCCAATGAGTGCACCTACCTAAAAGGTGAGATACGGCAACCAGTGTTTGCTTGCTTGACTTGTTCAAGGCTTAATGACAACCAGCCAATTGGGATCTGCTACTCATGCTCAATCCAATGTCACTCGTCTCACGAGATCGTGGAGTTGTTCTCTAAAAGACGATTTGTTTGTGATTGTGGAACCACCAGAATGGGAAAGGGCAATGATGGGGCTTGTGTATTGAGATTAAGGAAACGTTCAGGTGACGACTCAAGTAGCCTGAATGTACCTAGAATGAGATCCGGTTCCATCAGTGCCCTTTCTGCGTTGCATGAAAATGGTTCCAGCAGTCCTCGTGGAATTGCCGACGATATTCCTGGACTGTCTAACGAGTACAACCAAAATTATTCGGGATTGTTCTGCAGCTGTAAGCAGCCCTATAATCCTTTAGAGGAATCGAGCAACATGATCCAGTGCCATTTTGGATTCAATTGTGGAGAAGATTGGTTTCATGAGGAATGTATATTGGGTTATGCTAAGGGTACATTCAAGAAACCCAAAGCCTCAGGTAATATTCTTGAGAATTTATCTCCTCCTGGTGAGGATGCCACTGACATAAAACATCATTCAGAAGATGAAAACGAAGATAGTGATGAAGAAGTTGATGTTGTTCCCTACTTCCCCTTACTTGATGATTATGACCTGTTCGTTTGTTGGAAATGTGTACGTGATTTCAAGGAAATTTTCGATGTTTTAGAAAGCAATAAGGATATTGTTTTTGCAAAACTTCCCCATTTTGATGGTGTCCCAGATCTCGAGGAGTGGGAAAGAAGACATGGTGAATTTGTTGTTAAGAGTGATGGAGATGAACAACAAGTCAAAAGGCTCAAATCTGAATTCAAAGATGCTCCCTATTCTTTGTTTTTAGGGCTTGAGTTCAAGAAGGCAATGTTAGCTATGGTGAAAGAACATCCAGAATCTTCAAAGATGGGTCAATTCCTCAAGAATCACGAATACTTATACGGGGATGATCCTGTATTCGAGCCACCTGCTGATGATGTAGATTCCACTGGATCATTATTGGATCTTGGTACAGATGCTTTACTGTCTCTTCCAAAAGAGCAGGCCATCGAAGGATTACAAGCATACGACAAAATACGGTCAAAGTTAAGGGATTTCTTTAAACCTTTTGCTGAACAGGGCAAAATTGTAACAGAAACTGAAGTGAGGGAATTTTTCAATTCAATAGAAAAGAAGAAATAGGATTATATACGAGTTTAATGAATTATACTTATGGGGCGTTATTTCAATATATACATTAAATATGCTATGTAGACTTCTTTTTCAGAGTTTTCTTTGCGTCTAATTTGGCAAATTCATCCTTCCAGATGACATTTCCTTGTTCTTTAGAAATGGTTGGGAAAATAACATCGAAGACATCTTGGTACCATTCCACTGGAATGAATTTGACACCTTCTTTGACTTCGTCAGGAATTTCCTCGAGCTCATTTTCTATATCCTTAGGGAAGATGATTGTGTCACAACCGTATCTCTTGGCTCCCAAAGTCTTTTCACGAAGACCTCCCACTGCGAGAACTCTACCAGTAACAGTGATTTCACCTGTCATGGCAATACGTGGCGGCAAGGGTTGGTTAAGAGCAAGCGAAACCAAGGAAGAGGTGAAAGCTATACCTGCGGATGGCCCATCCTTAGGGATAGCACCATCGGGACAATGAACGTGTATGTCAGCTGCCTCAAAGAATCTGTTTTCTGAATAGTTCAGGACCATGTACAGTTTGGCAAAAGAATAAGCGATGGAAGCCGACTCCTTCATGACATCCTTCAAACTTCCTGTAACGTGGATACCTGGGTGGCCAGTACCTGATCCGATGGAATTAGTAAGGATGGATTCGATGTAAAGAGCATCACCGTTACCAGAAGTACTGTAAGAGAGTCCAGTAGCAACACCTGGAGGTGGTTGATCATAAACACGATCTCTAGTGTAGATTTCGGGGCCAACGAAGTCTTTCAAGTTCTCTGGTGTAATTTCTACCTTGATATCATCAGGAATCTTCAATTTTTCAGGTACTTCGGGTTCTTCAACCTGTTCAGGTTTTTCGGTTTCCACTTGCTTTGTAGTTGCTGCATTCTCATCTGCAACAGTTTCTGTTTCAACAATTTCCTCCGGCTGAGTTGAAACCTCCTCCACCTTTTCGGATGGAATTTCTTTTGGAGGTTTGACTTCTGAGGATTTCACTGCCTTTTGAGCGTTCTCTTCTTCAATCCCTTCAACTTGTTCGACAATCTTCAAGGATACTTTACTGAAAATTCTTGTGATTAATTTTTTAATATTTCTTAAACCACTTTCACGACAATATTTCTCAATCAATCTAGCAATAGTTGAATCAGTAAAAGACACTCTACCCTCATCCAAGCCAGCCTTCTTGGTGGCCTTAGGAATCAAATGTCTCTTGGCGATTTCCATTTTCTCATTATTGGTATATCCCGGAACGTCAATAATCTCCATACGGTCTCTTAATGGAGCTGGAATGTTTCCAAGATAGTTTGCTGTGCAAACGAACAAGACCTTGGATAAATCAACCTTCACATCAATATAATTATCAACAAAAGCATTGTTCTGTTCTGGATCCAAAATTTCCAAGAATGCGGAGGCAGCTCCACCACTTCTACTCAAATCCAACTTGTCAATTTCATCAATTAACATCAAGGGGTTGGAAGTCTTTGCTTGCTTAAGTGCTGAAATGATTCTACCAGGAATGGAACCAACATATGTCCTTCTATGACCTTTAACTTCATGAACATCTTGAATTCCTCCCATGGCGATTCTCACATACTTACGATCCAAAGATTCTGCGATTGATTTGGCAATCGAAGTTTTACCTGTACCTGGCGGACCTGCCAAACACAAAATTTTACCGTCAACTTTACCACTTACTCTACCCATCGAAATGAATTCAAGGATTCTCTCCTTTACGTCCTTCAAGCCATAGTGGTCACGGTCTAAAATTTCTCTTGCCTGCTTCACATTGAATCTGTCCTTAGAGTAAATACCCCAGGGAATAGAGGTCAACCAATCTAGATATCTTTCACTCACTCCAACTTCACTGGAATGTTCGCTTTGACTGTCAATCTTTGATTTCTCTGCATAATAAGCCTCCAAAGCTTCTTCTGTCATCTTCAAATGTTGAAGACGTTCATCATATTTTTGTGTCTTCTTATCTTCTGATTCTGACAAGCCTGCACGCTTTTGTAACTCTCTGATAAATTCCTTAAGGAACAATCTGGTTTGATGTTCATCTGCCTTGCTACTTAAGTTATGGATTGTACTTTCCTTGATCAGGTTAGCTTTGATTTCGACCTTCAATAATTCCAAGGCTTTAGATAATCTTGTTTCCACATTCAAAGATTCCAAAAGATCCTGGATTTTTTTAGGGTCTGCGTGGATTGTAGATCCAATGAAATCAGCGAATCTTGGTGGATCGTTTACCAAATCAGTTATTTCCTTGATTTGAAGTTTTTGAAGAGGATTCTTACCGCCCATTTTACTCAAAAGAGTCTTCAAGGCCTCAATCAATGATTTTATTTCTGTAGAAGACTTATCGTAAGGTTCCTCCTTAACTGGCTTGACTGTGGCATATGAGACTTTTAAACCCTTCAAGTATGAAGTAGGGAAGTCTTCGTCATCTTTCTTTGCATCTTCAGATGCTTGCTTATCATATGGACTCTTCAATTCTTCGAGTTCACATCTTTCGAGAGGATAAGCCAAAATGTTAAAGACACCAGGTCTCAAGGTGTTATGTCTAATGATTTGACAATGGACACCAACCTTGTAGATGGACTCTTTGTTTTTGATCACGTCAGTATCTGGTTCAGATTGGTCCTTAACATGGAACAACACAAAGTAAGGCTCTCTTTTGTCTATAATGGTGTAGATGGATCTTATGACTTCGGCATCAGTGATATTGATGGCAAATGGTCTACCAGGAAGAGGTGGACGATCTTTCATTGGAATGGCCAACAATGGGGGATATAAACCACTGCTTTCGACCTTCATCAAAGGTGGATCTGGTGAATCGTCATTGTTATTAGGAGGTGCTCCAGATGGTGGGGCACCTCCACCGGCAGCACCAGCAGCACCGGCAGCAGTGCCAGAAGATCCTTTCGATGTTGGAACCGAGTTAGAATTCTCGTCTTTGATTCCATCTTCCGAAGGCTCATTCTTGTCCTTGATGTCCTCCGGGATCTCTTCCGACGATTTATCTTTCTCTTCAGTGGGAAGTTTGTCTTCGGGCAATTCTTTGCCAGAATCTTCTTCAACATCTTGTTTTACGTCATTCTTGTCCTTAGCAGCAATCTCAAACAATGCTTCCGGCTTAATAGTATGGGAATAGTTATCGATAACATACCTGGAATTGAAATCTTTCACTGTGTAGACTGAAGGCAACGGCCTTAATGCGGTGGTGGCGAATCTTGCTCCGAGGTACGATTGAGAAGGACATCTCGAAAGACCTTTCAAGTATTTTCCAGACCTCATTGGTGTAATGATTGAGGAGTTTGTGTGGTCTGGGAATACCTGTTTGGTAAAGCAGATTACTAATACTTTGGGAAGGTTGATGGACGCTAGCTATTTGGCGATAGTCGGTGAAGTCACGTGATCAATTGAGTCAGGTATGGTATTCAAGTGGCAATGTCCTGTACATTTGGGAGACCTGGCCAGCTAGATGTTTCTTTATAATCTATTTAAGTGTCTGCTGGACGTTCTTAATAATACATCTCTCAGAAAAGTCGCATTCATGCTGAAGTTTTATCATACAACATGATAAGCAATCTATAAATTCGTAAACCCATTATCACACAGAAATCATTCTATTCTGTTGAGAAATTCAATTAATCGATGGTGAAAATGTTCTTTTTCTTTTTCTTGGTCTCCTGAGGCATGGAGTCTTGCTCCATCTCCAACGGTCTCTTTTTTGTGTTTTTCAATGGACTATCGCCATCGTCAAGTGCAAAATTATCATCTTGATAGTAGTTGAGTGAGTTCAAGTTTTCATCTTCCAATCCAAATGATTTTGCCTTTTTCTCAGCATTCAAATCCACCTTGGTTGCATTTGATTTCCACAATTTGAGCTTTTTCTTTTTCTTTTTAGATTCGTCGTCCGATTTTACTCCAAACATTGTCGAATTTGCACTTGTAAATGTCTCATCTTCGGTGACAGAAAACAGAGTCATTTTAATATCTACTGATGGTTTGCCCAACGAAATATTCTTGATAGCAGTAGAGTTCATTCTAGAGGGAGTAAACTCGGGCGATGCAGATGCTGATTCAGGAGATCTGTCAAAATTTTTAACGAATGAATTTTTTGATGGTGTTTTCATCGGAGTACTCTTAGCTTCAATTTTTTCACTGGATTGGAGGTCTTCCCCGAGTTCGGACTTATCTTCAATCTTTTCAAGAATCAAATCGCTTTGAGGAGTGGGCGCCTTTGAAGCATCAGTTTGTTGTTTTGAATCAGAAGACGATGGGAGTAAAGATGGGGTAGCTGTGGATTTCTCTGACTCTGGCATTGCTGAGGACTCTTTGAGAACATCAAGTTCAATTAGGGTATCATTGTCTTTCAAGAACTTTCCGGGATTCATTAATAAATCATATTGATTAATATTTTTGGATGTAATGTATGTTCTTTTAGGTTTCTTGACTTTAGGCACAATAGGTGTCAAAATGTTATCAAGTTTTTGAAATGGTTTCAGTATACCTAAAGGTGTAGGGTTTTCATCCAGCTGGAAATTGAACGATTTTAAAGAGAAAGGGGACATTGAAGGTCTTGAAAACAATGTTCCCTTTCCTAGTGTCCTATTCACAGGTGCTGCATCCTTGTACACCTTGAGTTGAGCTTTTAGTTTGGCATTTTCATCTTTCAATGATTCAATCTTAGCTTCCAGAAGCTTGTTTTTAGTAGAATGTTCTTGCTTCAACTTGTTTGTGTATAATTCGTAATCGTTGAGTTGAGTCTTCAACCTAACTGTTTCATTTGTTCCTTTTGAGTTCTTCTTCGGAGCATGCGAGATCAAGACCACCTTTTGAGTAGCCAACATCACCAAAGCCTTTCTCTTTTCATCTTGAATCACTAACTGTTCGATCTCACTCCTTCTCTTGTAATGTTCAGACACTTTTTCTCTTAGAGTCATGGTGTGGTTGACTAAACAAACATCGCGTTTGTGATGAGATCGATTGGAAGGCGCGGTTTGTGACATGTTTTCCTGGTGAGGCCCCACAGAATAAGACATATACACAAATGATGGTACATTGCTTGGAGTCAAAAAGGAAACGGAATACAGATTATAAATCAAACAACCATCTCTTGTGAATATGATATCCAAATAAGCTTGCCAAGAATCTAAGATTATAACGAAACGAATTATCAGTACATGAGTCAATAACCAATTCAAAGAGCACATCGAGGAGACCTGGTAGAAATCACAGCAAATCCTTCTATACTCTGAACTGAATGCTGATTCTATCTCTAGAGAGTGATGGAATGAAGTGTCGTCATTGTCAGGTTTCTCTCAGATAAGAATGTGTTTGAATGTAGGTAGAAATTTAGCTTTTCATTAATACAAGAAACACAAGAAATTGAATGAAAATATGACAGTAGTTGCTTGGGTGTTATCCAATTGGTAAAGCCAATGATCTGAATAAAATTTTCTGCCTAAGGATATTTATTGCCACTAACATGGTTAACAAAGTAGTTATTTCCGTAGTTGATCCGGATATTCAATACCGTTTCCTTAAGCAACTGTTATTCAAAGAATAAAAGATACATACATACTCAAATAGAAGAAGGCAAAGCGGTTGTGGTTGAGTTCTGTCACAATCAGTTGAAAGTTATAGTTGCAAACTGATATACTGCATATTACACGCTTACCAGCTGAACTACATGCAGATCTAGAAGAGCCCATAGAACTTACTATTTCATTAACCAAAAGAGCCATAGGGTTTACACAGCTATCTAATTGAGTGCCGCCATAACGAACTATGCTGGGAAAGAAGAGGGGAAAAGTCAACGTGTACCAAGCATGTGATGGCCAATACACCAGAAACAGGACATATTATAAGAGTAAAGTAGAAAAATCACCACATCATCGGGTAGAATACTCCCCGCTTACTTTCCATATCGATAGAAATGCTCCCGATTTCAACAAGATCATGGGGAAACCTGGAACAATTCTACCACCTGATGAAATTTTGGATGGAAGAAAACCTTCTACGATCAAAATTCCCATCAAAAATCGAGATGAGTTTCCAAAACACTCTCAACTTCCGGACTCAGAGTTGTTGGAGGTACTTCACTCATATACCAGCAAGAAGTTCAAGTGTGAGCCGGGGTTCAATCGTTCTTGTGATGCTTCTGCATTGTTAGCATTTGGCCTTCTTGTGGATGCTTGGGCAGAAGACATGATCACCGAATCATTGGCCAAATATTACGTCGACGTCGATGAGGACGTCAAAGTACTCAGGGAGCCACATATCAGATCTGCACGAAAGCTTATAGAGAAAACTGTTTTCTTGACAAATAGCGACGAGGAAGAAGAGCATGAACTAAAGGAAGCAATCGCAAGAGCAAAAAGAGAAGAAGGGGATCACAACGATAACTCACACGAAGATAATGTGGCAAACGCTGCTCTAAGTTCAGATGAGGATGAGGAATTAAATGAGTCGGATTCTCCGAATCAATCCGATACTACCAGCGATTCCGAGAGTGAAAATAGCGATAGCGATTCATGAAATAGCTTCTCGCCAACCTGCCTTTTAACTAGGACAACAACTTAAAATTAGCATTACTGCTGGTAGTCATTTCACCAGAGTCATAGGGCATAGTGTCAATTTAGTATGATACCTATGAAACGTAACTTAACTACGTTTTTCCTTACCAACTTTACTTCTTTAATAATATACTTTTCAATTAAATTTCGTAATATGTGATTTACTAATTATGATACAATTTATCTACTCTTCTTTAGAAGCAGGTTCCTTTGCTTCAGCAACAGGGGCATCCACAGTGGCAGAGACCAATTCTTCAACTGCTTCAGCAACATCAGTAACGATGCTTTTAGATTCCGGCTCAGCTGATGGCTCAGCTGAATCACGGGCAGCCTTTTCGGATTCTAGCTTCTTTTGGTAAACAGCTTCCTTTCCTTCATCCTTGGAAGTGGTAGCAATTCCAAAGACTCTATAAAGCAATTCATGCGTGTCTTTCTTATTGACCATAAGATTCACATTGGACTTACCCTTCCATAAAGGCAAGAACAAATCTTCCAATCCTTCCTCTCTCTTCACAGTCAAGAAGACACAACCTTCAGACATTTCGTCCAACTTTGTAGAAAATTCAGCATCAACTCCAGATGCCTTGATTTCGTGAATCTTTGGGAAAGCTTCAACAAACAATTTCTCCAACAACTTGAGGTTGCATGCAATTTGCCTCTTGGTGCCCAAAAATGGTCTGATGGTTTGTAAAGACTCGTTTTGGACTCTCCAAGGACAGTTACCTGAGTCATTTCTTTGAGAAACAAACAATTTGATACCAGCGTGGATAATCTTGAGCTTTTGTTCTTCGGCATCAAGAATCTTCTTGATCAATGGGGAAACATAGTAGATGGTTCTCAAAGGCTCACCAGTGGCGTTTCTCACCAAGGTAGCATCACGAGAGAAAGACTCGGAAATGTCATAAAATGGCCAGCATTTAGCCAACTCTTCATGGTTTTGATCCAAGAAAATGAAAGGCTCTTCGTTGGCATCACGAGGCATCTTTTCCTTTCTTTGAGGATGGTGCTTGAGGGGAGCCTGCTTCTCTTCAGTCTCAACCTTTTGCTTCTTGGAAACATCTTCTGCTTCCTCTTCAACGGCACGCTTGGCGGACCCTTCTGGGTCGAGTTTTTCAAAAACAGTGATAAAAAATCCACCAGTGTTTTGGAGATGTGGGTAAACTCTCATACAGTTCTCCAATTGGAACTCTTCGGCCTCCTCATGAGTTGGAGGGAAAACAGAATCAACAAAACCTTCAGCACCCTTCTCCTTAAGTTCCATCTCTTTGTTGAAAACCTTCCAGTCACGAAGACCAGCACGTCTTACTAAGCCAGGCAATTGGTCATCACAGTTAACGACTCTAATTTGCTTGCCCCATCTACGCAAAGCAGCTGCGACGACGGCTTCATTCTCAACTGGTGATAAGGAACAAGTGGAGTACACCAAACGACCTCCTTTCTTCAACAATTGTAAACCACGGTTCAAAATGTTCACTTGCAATGGGTGCAATCCCAATGCATTGTTGACAGTGAAATCCTTCCAGACGTTGACGTTCTTACGCATGGTGGCATCACCAGAGCATGGAACGTCACACAAGATACGGTCGAACTTCAAGTAGTCAGTACTTCCGTGTAATTTCATACGAGGGAACAATTGAGCATCATGGTTAACCACCATGAAGTTTGCAGAGTTCAATCTCTTGACTTGGTGGACCAACATGTGAGAACGCTTGTAGTCGGAGTCGTTGGCCAAAACAAAACCAGATGGTGCCTGGACTTCTTCTTCGGCGTGCAATGCTTCCACCAATTGGGCGGTCTTGGAACCTGGGGCAGCACACATGTCCAAAACAGCGTGGTGTGGTTTGATATCCATCAACAAAGGAGGAATCATGGAAACTGCTTCTTGACGAGAAATGTTACCCACCTCGGTTTCGATGACCAAGAAACGTTGGGTTTCGGCAAATTCCTTATTTTTACGGATGACACCCTTAGAAACATCGATTTGCCAACCAAGGCCACCTGGGTAGTAAGCCAAGTTTCTTGGCTCGAGCTTGATGCCCTCAAACTCGACATCTTTCAACTTAGCCACATGGTTCTTGGTGAAAATATCGTTGATCTCGGTGGCGTGGGCACGGGAGCCAGTGATACGGAAGGTCATTGGCAAGTTTTCTTGACAGTGCTTCTTGAAAGAGTCCCATTCGTCCTCTGGAACAATGTTCATCGCCTTGTAGTAGGTCTCCCATTTTTCATTCTCACGAACAGCATCAGTCCAGCTACCTTCTCTGTCCTTCTCAGGACGCTTGCCGAAGTTCTTCCTGTCTCCGCCTTTTCTTTTGAAGTTCCTCTTACCCATTCTTGCTCCGTATGTAGATAAGCTTCTAAATAATGTAAGGGCCATACCGATGAATTTTTCACTGAAGAGCACTGCATACAACCGAGATGGGATGCGAGTGAGGTTGAGAATATGGGGATAGTGATACCAGATCGACCTTACATGCCAGGTTTCAGGCATTAATGCAGCCACCCAGCACTTAACTAATTACTGCTACCTGAAATACTTCAGTTATAATCTTTTTGCTAGATGTAATGAATTGCACTATCCTATCTCCACAGCTCACGGCTGCAACATGCGTGTGACACTACTGTGTGCAGGACAATGTTGATAAGTCACGTATAGCAAGACGAGACCTCATCCACTTCTTCTCCAGTTCCCATGTCTAAATGGAAGTTACGTTTGAGTGCTGTAAGTTTAATTATGCGAATCAGAGGCTAATGATGCAGTCCAGGGTTTGTTTCCCCTGAAGAGAGATCCTGAAGAATTTTCACAATAATCACATGAAATTGTTCCACTTTACTACTAGAGTGAATTTTTTCATGTTATAAAGAGGAAGCAGCGATAAGGGGCGTGAAGCGGTGATTTATGTTTCGACTGCCTTTTCAGGACTTGCAAGTTTGTTTCCATGCCAAATAAGGTTCAATTACTAACCATAGATCGGTACTTTACTCGGAGTATCAGCATACAAACGGCTAGACCACAAAAATCAAATCCATGAATACCTAGCCAAATGGCCAAATTCCTTAAGACCCGAAGAATACTTTTTGTTGGGATTTTTGGTATTCGTAAATTGCATCAAATGGGCCATTTTTGGTAAGCTTACTGAGAATGAAATCCAGACACTTCGTGATAAAGTTACCTACACGATTTGGGAATTTTGCTTTGGGTTCATCGTTTTCTACTGCAAATGTTTCACTTTCGAGCAAGGCTTAATCAAGCATGAGCTTTTCAAGTTTGGGGCCTTGTTCCTTTGTGTGGTGCTTCTCAAGGGGTTTCACTATATGTTTGCTGAAAGAGTACTGTACATCTTTCCCACCAAAAAACAAGCAGATTATGCTAAATACACCCAGATCAAGTATCGAGGAGTAAGATTCGCCGTTGGTTTATGCCTTCTTAACTTCATTGACTGCATGTTAATAGTACGGTTTTTCCTCGAAGTGGGTCAACGGTACAAAAACGCAAAAGCTTTACATGCATCGATATTGCATTCCACCATTTCGCTGGTTTATATTGAAAATAACATTCTATTGGCCATATTTGGCTTTGAAATACTTCATATTTTTCCGTTGATCATATTAACATCGATGAAGTTCGCAGTGAACTTCTTTGAATACTTGAGATTTGAAGGCGTACGATCAAGTTCCGATAGTGACGAAGTGGACTATCATTATACCAGGTGGAAAGAGACAAAAATGAAAATCATGTATACTAGTGAATTTTTAGTTACCTTATTAAGATTCGCCATGATATCATTGTTTTCCTTAATATTTCTTTACGTCTTTACCTTTCCATTCCATATACTTCCTTCATCATATGCTAGTTTTCGAAATTTAGTGAACATGACCCGGAGTCTTGTGAATTTCAAAAAGAAACAGCTAGCACTTGATAAACTTCAAACCCCATCAGCACCCATTAATGACAAGTGCATCATTTGTTATGACAAAATGTTCAGCACACAAGAAGAAAGAGTGTTGAGTTGTGGCCATCAATTTCATTATGCTTGCCTTAAAAATTGGATAGAATTTTCCCCTACCTGTCCTATCTGTCGTGAAAAGGTGTGAATACCGAATCACTTAATATTTTTTATGCATTCTCCGAGCAAGAGGACTCGGAGTAACTTTAGTACACTTCATCTATACCTGAAGTATTAATTATCAAAATTGCACCTACATTTTATACCATTTAATTCAGTCAAACCAAACTATGGTAGTTTTTTTAATAATCTAGGGTCCTGGCCCAATTATAGATCCAGAGGAATATAGATTCAATAGTATACATATTTATCCTGTTAAATTTAACACATAAGAGAATTGAAGTTTTGAGTGTCTATCGGCGACTTCTGGGCACGCTCCCTCTTAATAGAACTAAAAGAACGTACCATTAGAGGTGCTATTTGTTATACCTGTCGTCAAGTTATCAATATCTGGTTCATCATGAGATATTTTGGCAAATTCATCAATATTGTGATGGCTGTTATGTCCTTGATGTTCTTCATTAGGCTCATCATTGATAAAATCATCATATTGGTAATCTTCTGCTAGCACCTTTGTAGACAGAGCATCAGGGTCATCTTCTTGTTTCACCTTAGAGTCTCTTTCTTGGCCAAACTCGTCATAAAAGTGTTGTGGAGAAGTAATAGAACTGGTTGAGGAAGGATTTGAAGCAACTGCACTATTCACATTGGTCACAGAATTCGAATCAAGGTCTCCTGGTTCGCCGACTTGGGCAGCTGCCATGAAATGTTGTTCTCCATCCAAATAACCGGCTTCCGCTGAAGTACCCACATCGTGGTCAGCTGTAGTCGGCGATGCAGTTTGGGAGGCGTTGTACTCATGGACAGAATCTTCTGCAACGGCGGCTGCAGCAGCAGCTGCAGCTGCTTTTGCTTGTTTTTGAGATGTACGGGTTTCACCACGAGCTTGTCTCATTGCCTGTTGTTCACGATACTTCGCAAGATAAATCTTCAACACTTCTGCGTAGTTCTCAAATCCCAAGTCATGCATGGAGTACAATATATCTTCACCGTTGATGGTTTTTCTCTTTTCACGTACACAACGGTCACTAGCTTCACTGGTGATGAAAGATATAAACTCTGACACGCATTCTTGCATACATTCTTTTGCATCCTTAGACACTTTGGCAGTAGTGGGAAGGGTATTCTTCATGAGACGTGCCACATTTGCAATAGGCAACCAACGATCCTGCTCGCGGAGCTCAACATCGTGTGGGTTAATGTTTGGATCCATAATAGTGGCAGTTAGTTCTTGTAGTACTGAACGTGGTGAACTGGGGTAGGGTAGGGTGCTTGGTTAGTTATAGAGGAAACAGGTCACCGAGGAGGGGGAGGCAAGTTTTTGCCGGCCAACGCTTTTGCTATGATCAGAAGGGTGTTTTGCAATAAGAGCCGATCGAGATAGTGACACTGGTTATATTGCTTACTATGTCTAAGAGGCTAATGGCTGGAGTTAGTGATGGAAATTTTTCCAGTGTGGGTTGGGAGAATGCTAACATGTAAGGGCCCGCACAAAACCGTAATTCTCAACCAGTAAAATATCCTAACTTGACCACTACTAGTGATACTGGGCTCGTGATTAACTGCCTCGGAACCTGTATTTGACTGTCTAACCTGCAAACACCCCAATATTTGTTGTGGTTTAACAGTAGCTTTGGTTTATCAACATGGATGGTTCTGACCCTACTACAAGCAGCCGTGGATCCTTCGAGGAACTGTCGGTTTTGGCAAAGTCAGGAGGGGCCTCCTTTTTGATCTTGGTCCAGTTTATTACCAAATTCCTTACCTTTGCACTTAATCAAGTGCTTATCCGATTCATTTCACCCAAGATCTTTGGTATCTCAACTTACTTGGAATTCTTGGTTTCAACCATTTTGTTCTTTAGCAGAGAAGGTGTCCGTTTGGCGGTTCAAAGGACCGAGTCTCCAAGAGAGAAAACGGATAAAGCATCCCCCATTTCGAAAGCTTCATCAGCATCATCAGCTCAACCTACCAATATCGAATACCACGCGTCCAACCTAGTCGGAACACATCAAAGTATTATCAATTTCGGATTTATCTCCCTTCTAGTGGGGTTCCCGTTATCAATCCTTATTATTTATTGGCAATGTAATACGCTGATGTTCACAGAATCAGTACTCAGCTTGCCGTACCATACACTTACCCTTGGATTGATATGGCTGCTGATAATTTTAGAATTGAGTGCTGAGCCAATTTATGTGCTTAATCAGTTCCAATTGAACTTCAAGGCCAGATCTAAATTCGAGGGCTATGCAGTTTTTTTGAGATGCATCTGTACAGTTTCGGCTGTTTTGATTTCAAGAAAGTTTCCAGCACTTGACTTTGATGCTTTGGCAGTCATGGCATTCGCTTTTGGTCAATTTGCCTATTCTGCCACTTTAGCTCTCTGCTACCACGCCCATTTCATCCAAGAAACAGACTTGAAATATTCTATCCAGAAAATTAACACTGGAAATTCATTCTATTACTTCAATAGCAAAATTGTGCTGATTTGGAGAACTTTATTTATTCAAATGATTTTTAAACAGTTTCTTACCGAAGGGGATAAGTTATTGATTAATTACTTGTGCTCTGTGGAAGAACAAGGTGTGTATTCGGTGATAACAAATTATGGGTCAATGGCAGCTCGTTTGGTATTCCAGCCTATTGAGGAGTCTGTGCGAATGCTTTTCACTAGGCTCCTCTCCTCTTCCAAGCTCTCCAAAAAGGACGTTGGTGACTCATATAGGGTGGTAGCAAACTTGAGCATTTTTTATACCAACTTGTCAGTGTTGATCATTTTAGCTGGAGGAAGTAATGCTGCGTTCTTACTCAAGTTTCTTCTTGGATCCAAATCTTCCAAATGGGCAAGCACAGATATTTTCGAGGTATTTCCCAGATACATCATGTATTTGCCATTGCTTGCATTCAACGGGATCTTCGAGGCCTTCTTTACCAGCATCGCTACACCTTCTGATATCAGAAAGTTTTCGTTATTCATGACTTTCCTGAGCATGGTTGTATTGGTATGTCTGTATGTCTTCATAGACACATATGGGCTTGGACTCACTGGTTTGATCTTATCCAATGCTATTAACATGGCCATGCGTATTGGATACTCCGGTATTTCAATCAAGAAGTTCTTTACCAAGCATGGCATCAGTGTTTCCTTGATCTCCGTGGTAAAACGAATCACCGAACCAATTGCAATCCTCATCATTTGTGAGTTTGCATTTTTCGAAATTGCTGGAGGTTACAGGACCCGTACATTGCTGCAGTTTTTCAAAAGCATATTTGTTTGTGCATTCGGATTGCTTTGTTTATGCTACAATGAAAGAGATCTATTGCTGGATCAATTGGAGAGTGTTCTTCATCGTTTCAAGAAAGCGGATTAACGATTAGGGAACTTTTGTGCCGTGAGGACTACCCAACGGTATGCGAAGGAGCTTAGTTTCCTTTGACACCATAAAAAAGCTCTTTTCAATCGTTTAGATATAAAACTTACAATCCTGGTAATAGTTCCATTAAGATTCATAATAATAATAAAAATAGAAGCTAGCTCTGATGTACTTGATTCAGCTAGGATCCTTTCTATGGTCAAGTATTGATTCCAAATCTGCTGTAAACTTCTTTGGTGACTTCGAATTCACTTACGTGTCCAAACTGCGGCATCACCAGTCTATACATAATCTGCTAGTAACCATCTGATGTGACCTTAGGGCGCACCTATATCGGTCGCAAGGAGGATTAGCTACATATACGTGGTCTTTTTCTAATCAAAATACCATCAGCCAATGGTTGACCCAAATTACTGAGTTCGCCAGATATTCTTGTTTTGATATTAATATCCTTCAGTCTTTAGTTTGTAGTAGATTTGTGAATCCTGCTGTGTTCCACTGTCCATATGCAACAAGCATGTTCATTCCATAATCTTCTACTCAGTAGCATAGGTCCACTTTCATAGAACCTAGAGTTGACTGCTTGGTATGTACCCCGTCAACTTCAAGAGCAACAACTGAAGCCTGGTTAGCTCAATCGGTAGAGCGTTTGACTCTTATGAAGGACATCAAAAGGTTGCGGGTTCGACCCCCGCATCGGGCTTTCTTTTTGCCAATTTGCTGGACGCAACCTACCCTGGTAAACCTAGTGTAATCTTTAACCTCACAAACTATCCTTGAACCAAAGAAGACTATCAGCAGTTCTCTTCAAACTATTTCAAAGTTCTCCAAAGGGTAACTAGTCGCATGAGGTTTCGAAGGTCACTCAGATCACCACAAAATATACCATTGAAAAAGTGCACCAAGTAGATGAACCTGCTAGAAACCTCAACAATCGAAGAACAAGGAAACTCGAACCACTCAAATATAAATAATCAAGTGCTATTTACAAACGTTCTATCCGAGTTTCAAAAACATACTCTGAACTGTTGCGTTCCTTAATCTTTTTTCCGTTCGGAAAGCTTTCATATCACCCTAGTATACACTGTGGGAAGCAAAAACTTGAGTCGACACACTAGCAAGTTATGTACCGATCTAAGTCGAGGCCATCCGTATTCGCCTACTCACGGGTAGCGGACTGTGCTGAATTGCTTCCCTCCAGTGATATTGCTACTCATTGCCTGCCTCCGCGAAGCTGATTACTCAAACCAACGAAAGGCATACCGCGAGGATCGAAACGGACCTCGATAAGTTCATGAAACATAACTCAACGAGCAGTGCGCTTCTGCCACAGGCCATCACAGCCATAAAAGTTAAAATTTTTTCGGGCCTAGCGGTGCGATGTGGACTGGTGCTCCCTGCAGGACAGGACACCCATCTAGGTCCATCCCATCACTAGAACAACCCTTCCCTACACAACTGTGAGAGCCCTGGAGCCATGTCTGTGGTGGAACTCCTGAATTCGGTCGATACTTTGGCCAAGCTCATTCACGAACGGACCCAGGAGCTCGAAAAGCTCAAAAACGAGTACAACTCCAAATTGAACGTGGTCAATGCCTACATTGATCAATTGCACGGTGATGACAGCTCCAAAAAGTCCGACGTGACTATTGACGACCAAAAATTCATCGACACGGTCTCTTCACCCATCAAGTGTCCCGAGTGCCACGCCCCAGTTTACCAAAATGCCCCAAACAGTCCATTCGTGCTTGTGCCGAAGCACAAGCTTCGGTTGATAGCAAAAGAATGGAATTCGGATATTGAACAGAATCTTGCCAACCTCAGAATATCTACAACGCAGAGACCTGAGCCAAGACCAAACGCCGGCGAGAGTCGGAACTCCTCTCGTCACCATGGCAAGTCCAAGAAGACCTGCTCATACTGCAAGAAACCCGGACACTCCAGGGCAAAATGCTTGGTTCGGCTCCTGACCCCTGTCTCCACACCCGACAGTACGATGAAATGATCTATATTACATATAAAATACTTTACTTGCTTGATTGAGCCAAAGCCTCTGTATGTTAGTAGCTGGATTCCACGATATGGTCTCGTTTCCATATGGATGGAACTGTAGGATAAGGGAACAAAACTCCCTAAATTCACCTGTTGTGGGACTTTCCGACCAAAGCAAGCTCTGCAGAAGTCAGTTGATGGCTGGGAAGATCGGTGATTGGTGGTATTTGGTTCCTTTTCCAATTTGGTGTCCATTCTCTGCGAGACTCTGAAGATATTCCACATGTACGTACCTCTTCTGGAAGCATCCTGCAACAAGGTGCAATCCACCGAGTTGGGACTCATATGCACATAACGAACGGTGGAACCTCTGATGAACAAGTTCTTCACCGACTGTAAGTGGGGATATTTACCCTCGTTCACACAGGAGATGTTGTCTAGCTTCAAATTCAAGTATTGATCGACGGACTTCAATACCCCCTTGATCTCGATATCGTTTTTCAACTCCACGGTGACCTCTTGGTCAACAAGAGTCTTAAAGAAACTGAAGAACAACATGATGTAGTGGCACTAGTGGTGTGGACGGTGAAGTTTTGTTTGAAGCGCATTGATGGCACAAAAGCGAGAAAATATTTACATGGTTGTGGCTGCGACTACTTGGGAGCAAATAACCAGTGGGTGTTCGGAGGAGTTTCAGGGGAGAGTCAAGAACGACGACATTTCGTGGTCCAGAGGGCCCGTAACATCTGACTGAAGCAGTTGGAGCTGCTTCTGGAACTCCAAGAACGAGTTTTCCGAGTCGGTTTTGTCTGTTTGCTGGAGTAGGTCCTCTAGAGCTGATTCCAGCTGGAAATGGAACGAGAAGGCGTTTCCATACGAAACATTGGAGGAATCTGGGGAATGACGGTGGAATACTCGACGACTGCTATCATGAGCTATGATTTGGGGCTCAATGAACCCGTCGTGGTGATACTCGTTGGACACCGAATGGTTTTTGAGGTTTTTGTCAAAAATATCAAGATTCTCTAAATGCGAATACCGTGGAACTCCAAAGTTACCACTGCTGAAGGTTTTGGTAGAAGCGGTATATAGATTCAAGTCCCATTGATCCTCGGCTAAAGCTATCCCGTCACATCTATCGAAGATGTAACTATTCTCTGAGCTCAGCGAACGGCAGGTTCTAGGTGATGATATTTCATGTTCTTCTTTCAACCCATTAATCTCGGAATAGGAACTATTGACGTTGAAGTCCAATGCGTTTATATTCCTAATACTGGAGTGAACCCTTGTGGATTTTGCTGTAGACTCCAGGTGGACTTGACGACGGGGGATGTTCATGTTGAGTGGTTTTGGGTAGTTGGAAGGAGACCTTCCACGTATGGTGAGTGCAGGGGTTTGGGTGTGTGCCACTTCTACAGTTTCGCCGTTGTCCAAGGTGGCTGCTAGAATCACTCGGAGCACAAAGTGGCGGTGTGACAAAGCGGGCTTTTTCTGATTGATAGCTGAAGAAAACTGGATTCTCTCGTACCGGGCCACCGTTGCAACCTGGGTGTCTTGTGGATACGTTCGCAAGATGCTGGAGTCCGAACAATTGATGTCCGAGATATCCTGGAAGAACATTTGATTGAAAGAGGATATTTTGGACTCGTTACGGATGTTTGAGCTCTGCTTGATGATTTCGTGGCCGGGGATGGTTCCTGGAATAGCATGATAGATCGGAGGTGGGATCTGGGGTCCTCGGTCTCGCTTGGCTGTATGTTGCACCAACCCGATAGACGACCGGTCTTCACAGCAAAGTGCCACCAAATGTATAGAAAAGTAGGTCACCTTGATAAGCTCATGATTCTCCCCCATTATATGGAACTGGTTATGGTTGAAGATGTCCAAGTCCTGCTCCTCGAATTCGAACGCACTCACCAAGGTGAAGTAGTTGCGCTTGTAACCTATCCACTCGCCGTCAACAAAATCGAAACCACGGTCAATTCTGGCATTAATTACAGGTGTGACATTGATAGAAAAACATCTAGGGCCGACCATCACGATGTCCCTCTTTTTGCTGGTGGGCAAGAACTGGGGTCCTACCTTGAACTGATTACCAGATCGGGGTGCAACCTTGCTGCGGACCAATGTCACCCCGTGTTTTTTGTAAGAGTTCAGCATATACTCCAGATCACTAGAATCATCCACATTTCTGCACTTGTGGGATTTCTTATGCCCGAATTCTTTGACACCCATGCTGGAGTTTGTGAACTGGTTAAAATTGCAATTACAAATGCGACCTTTGATATTATACCCGATGCGAACCATCAACTCCACCAATACATTGAGCAGTGAAAGCTGCCTAATAAGTACAAAGGTACATAGAATCAATAAAAAAAAGTCAAATTAGGCAACTTGATGATGTTCATGGTCTGCAATTAGAGAGTTGGTGCAGCTGTAAGTCTTCATGATTGTTTATCACCGCAGTATTTAACGAAATCAGAAAATTCAAAGTAAGAAGGATGAAGAATAAATTAATCAAAAGCTCGTTATGACATATATAAGATAGGATTTGTGTGGAGCACTTCTTGATGTAACTCTAGTTATTTGACAGGTTCTGAAAGGTAGAGAACCTCTTGGGTGCAAATCTCGGCCATCGCACTACTCATCACCAAAAAAAATTAACCCCATCACACTATCTAGTCCTTAGAGTACATCATGGGTAAGAAGGCAATCGATTCACGTATTCCCGCCCTCATCCGTAATGGAGTCCAGGAGAAGCAAAGAAGTTTCTTCTTCATTGTTGGTGATAAGGCCAGAAACCAACTTCCTAACTTGCATTACTTGATGATGTCCGCAGACCTCAAGATGAACAAGTCGGTGTTGTGGGCTTACAAGAAGAAGTTGTTAGGATTCACTTCCCACAGACAAAAGCGTGAGGCCAAGATCAAGAAGGACATCAAGAGAGGAGTTCGTGAGGTCAACGATCAAGATCCTTTTGAAGCGTTTATTTCCAACCAAAATATCAGATATGTTTACTATAAGGAAACCGAAAAGATTTTGGGTAACACCTACGGTATGTTAATCTTGCAAGATTTTGAAGGTTTGACCCCAAACTTGTTGGCCAGAACCATTGAAACCGTCGAAGGTGGTGGTATGGTTGTGGTTTTGTTGAAGTCCATGAGTTCATTGAAACAATTGTACACCATGTCCATGGATATCCATTCCCGTTATAGAACCGAGGCCCACAATGATGTTGTGGCACGTTTCAATGAAAGATTCTTGTTATCCTTGGGATCATGTGAAAATTGTTTGGTGGTGGACGATGAGCTTAATGTATTGCCTGTATCTGGTGGAAAACATATCAAGGCATTGGCTCCAAAAGACGACGATGAATTGACCCCCAAAGCTCAAGAATTAAAGGAATTGAAGGAATCCTTGAGTGATATCCAACCTGTTGGTTCTTTGGTCAACTTGGCTAAAACAGTAAACCAAGCTCAAGCCATTTTAACTTTTGTTGATGTCATTTCCGAAAAGACATTGAATTCTACTGTCACTTTAACCGCAGGTAGAGGTCGTGGTAAGTCTGCTGCTTTGGGTATCGCAATTGCTGCAGCTATTTCACACGGTTATTCTAATATTTTCGTGACTTCTCCATCCCCTGAAAACTTGAAGACTTTGTTCGAATTCATCTTTAAAGGTTTTGATGCTCTTGAATACACAGAGCACATGGATTATGATATCATCCAATCTACCAACCCTTCCTTCAACAAGGCAGTCGTCAGAGTGGATATTAAGAGAGAACATCGTCAAACTATTCAATATATCTCACCAAATGATTACCATGTCTTGGGACAAGCTGAGTTGGTTATTATTGATGAAGCTGCTGCTATTCCATTGCCAATTGTTAAGAGATTATTAGGTCCTTACTTGGTTTTCATGTCCTCCACCATCAATGGTTATGAAGGTACCGGAAGATCGTTGTCATTAAAATTAATCCAGCAATTACGTACTCAATCTCAACTGACTGGAAGATCAGACACCGAGATCGTTTCTCGTGACAACAAGACCCATGATTCGGTTCCTACTTCAAGATCCCTCAAGGAAATTGTTTTGGATGAACCTATCAGATATGCCCCTGGCGATCCCGTTGAAAAATGGTTGAACAAATTACTCTGTTTGGATGTTGGATCTTTGAAGAACTCCAAGTTCTTGACTAAAGGAACCCCTCACCCTTCAAAGTGTGAGTTGTTTTATGTCAACAGAGACACCTTGTTCTCATACCATCCAGTCTCTGAATCATTCCTTCAAAAGATGATGTCCTTATATGTTGCATCCCATTACAAAAATTCGCCAAACGATCTTCAATTGATGAGTGATGCACCAGCCCATCAATTATACGTCTTATTACCACCAATCGAAGAAGGTGATAACAGAATCCCCGATCCATTGTGTGTGATTCAATTGGCATTGGAAGGTGAAATTTCCAAGGAATCTGTTAGAAATTCTCTTTCAAGAGGTCAAAGATCTGGCGGAGACTTGATCCCTTGGTTGGTATCTCAGCAATTCCAAGATGAAGAATTTGCTTCGTTATCTGGTGGTAGAGTTGTTAGAATCGCAACCAACCCCGAATATGCCTCTATGGGTTATGGTTCTAGAGCTTTAGAGCTTTTGCAAGATTACTTCCAAGGTAAGTTCACCAATATCAATGAATCCAACGACTTAAATGATCACACAATCAAGAGGGTGAGCGATGAGGAGTTGGAACATGGATCTCTCAAAGATGAAATCAAGTTGAGGGATGCCAAGTCCTTACCTCCATTGTTGTTAAAGCTTTCTGAGAAGGCACCATACTACTTACATTATTTGGGTGTTTCTTACGGTTTAACTGCACCATTACATAAATTCTGGAAGAGATCTGGGTTTGTTCCAGTGTATCTCAGACAGACTGCTAATGACTTGACAGGTGAACACACAATGGTCATGATTAATGTGTTGGAAGGTCGTGAAAATATTTGGTTGAAAGAATTCTCCAAGGATTTCCACAAGAGATTCTTGCAACTTTTATCCTATGAATTCAAGAAGTTTTCTGCTGTGCAGTGTATGAATATTATCGAGGCAATCGAAAGCGGTGAATCTAAATCTACCTCAAAGGAGATCTCAAAGGTTGAACTTGACAATATTTTATCTCCATTCGATTTGAAAAGATTGGACTCATATGCCAACAACTTGCTTGATTACCATGTTATCGTCGATATGTTGCCTTTGATCGCACAATTACATTTCTCCAAGAAGACTGGTTCCGATCTTAGTTTGTCTTCCATCCAATCTGCTATTTTGTTGGCCATTGGTTTACAGCATAAAGATATGGACGAAATTTCCAAAGAATTGAACTTACCATCTAACCAATCCATGGCCATGTTTGCAAAGATCATCAGAAAGTTCTCAGGCTTCTTCAGAAAGGTATTGAGTAAAGCTATTGAAGACACCATGCCTGAATTAAAGGAAGACCATGTCAGAGAAATGGATGGTGAGGAAGTTGAGCATATTGATTATGAACGTATAGAGAAGGAGTTAGCTGATGATTTGGACGAAGCAGGTGACGAAGCTATCAAGGAATTGCGTATGAAGCAAAAGGAGTTGATCAATGCTATCAATTTGGACAAGTACACCATTGCTGATGATGCTGACTGGAACGATGCCGAGGATTCTGTGAAGAAGGCCGTCGACAAGAAGGGTGTGGTGAGTGTTAAGAACAAGAACTCCAAGAGAAAGGCTACGGAGAGTGCTGAGGACATCTACCAGCACGAAATGAAAGAAGCTCTGAAAAAGCCTAAAAAGGGCAAGGGTAAATCCAGAAGATAGGATGTGTGTAAATTTATAATGCATTATTTGAAATAGTCTAGAATTTGTTGTAACAGCCATGTGACCAAGTGGATCAAAGAAGTTCCTTCGGAGTTGTTGAAGTCCACATAACCCAATTCTGTCCTTTTCTGGGGGTTAATAGCTCCGTTAGCATCTTCATCGATAAATAAATACTTGTGGCTGTTTGCATACGCTGGCCATACAATTTCGTCAAAGTAGTTGGGTGGATCCACCCAGAACCCTTCAACAGTGTTGTACCCTTTTCTATTTTCCCGACGTGATTTAAGGGTGGCATAAGGAGCGTGGAAGAAGAGACGGATGTCGAAGAGCTCGATTACCTTGGGGTCGTGAAACAACATGAATCCATCTACCAACACGATTTGTCGATTTTTGATGGGTTGGACGAGTTGCTTCAACTGTTCGATCTCGCTGTCTCCAAGACTGATATCAACACCAAGCTGAATGGATTCCAACTCTGGAATGCGCTTATCCTTCTTTATGGTCTTGATATGGTCCACAAACTTGGCAAAGTCTATGGCTTCGGGACAATCCCAATTGAGTTCGCCGGTATGGGGGTCTTTGGGGATGTCCTTGTCAGGGAGGTAGAAATCGTCTAGATGTACCACGGCACAGCATGCAAGCAATTGCTGCAACGCTTTTGCAGCGGTAGTTTTACCCGAGGAGGAAGGGCCGCCAAGGGCTACCAAAGTAATGTCTTCCATCACTAGGTTCAAGTAATCTAATGTCTCTCACATCTACAACCCGATTACGTAACACACCACCTAGTAGAGCCCCTCTAGCAGTGACTACCCCTTATTTAAGGATAATATGGTGGCAATGAAATTTACAATGTCTTGCCTGGAATACACTCCATACCAACGAAAGGTTACTGCAAGAACTGGGTTTCTTTCAGTAAAGAAGTAGCACCAAAAAGGGCATGTACCCCACCACCCCTGCCCCACATTAAGTAAAACTAGGTGGACTTGAACAGGAAAACCTTCTGCTCAAAATACACACCTTGTCAACCCCTCTAATTAGCCAGTCTGGTTATAGTAAGCGCTCCAGCAAAGTAGTCATCTTTTCGTGGATGTGGTCCTGCTGGACCAGAAAGACTCCAATTCCTACCCCACCATCACCATGAAAATGGTCTCAGCATGTGTTCTGCCTCACTTTGGAAGGTTGGAGTAATTTTCACACATTAACTGCATTAGGAAGTGATCCAATGGCAAAATTCACAACAAGTACCTATTGAATCTGTGCATCACTCTAGGGAGGCCATTCATTGAGAAGTGAAAAATTCACTTACTTGAGTGTGCAGCAATCGCGTCAATTGTTACTAAAATTCAGACTTACATGCATGTCTATTTATGCTTTCACTTAACTGAACAATGCACTAACCATCTTACGTTCCCCACTCTGCATGTCCTAGGAACCCGTTCTCCGCTTCACAAATTACTGCAGCGTAAGAGTTGCACAAACTGTAGTCCTTGTAACTCCGAGATTAAGAAAAGTTCACAAGATGGACTCCCCAGTTACCGTGACCAAACACCCCTAGCAGCGCTCCTAGCTAGGGGTGGGCAGCAGGCAGCAAACAGCAATTACATATCCGCAATTAAAACACTTCAACATGGCAGCAAGCCAAACTATAGCTGCTATGCACCCATGGGGTCAATAAGGATTACTATGGCGGGCCATGTTCGGCGAATTGATGCGGGGAGACTGGCAAGTTTCATGGCTGTTCTTCGCCAGGGAATAGGACAATTGGAGAACAATTGGCTGGCAAGGGCGAGATTGTAGTGGGCCATTGCACAATAGGCATTCAATTAAATAGAACCAAAAGCAGGTTGCCGATGGGCTGTGAATAATACCGTGGGGGAGAGCCTCCAGAAATAGAAGAGGCCAGAATTAGCCTTCGGTGGGGGTTGAAAATACCCTACGGACAGGGCCGTAGCACGAGGGAGGAAACCCAAGCCGTTTGAAGCCGTTGGTAGGTGACTGTAGCTGGCAACCCGGGCTTACGAACAGGCCATAATATCCTCTTAAGTGTCCCTAGGTCGCATCGATTCTCCAACTGGCTCCCAACATAACTGGTGAGGTCGCACCTGTTTGTTGGGTATTTTGGTGACATTCTCTCAATAGCCCGGACAAGCAAACCGCCGCAATTAGAAGGCCAAACAAACAAACAGCACACCCACCTCCCCGAGTCCCACTGGAGTGGTACTGGAGTGGTACTGGAGTGGTACTGGAGTGGTACTGGAGTGGTACTGGAGGTGGTTCTAAGAGGTGTTGCAGCAGCACTGTGGCCACATATTGGCACCGGTGTGTGGTGTTGCTCCTATACTGTAAAAATTCACCAGTCGCTGGAAATCCCAATATTCAACTTCTGGTGACCCTCTGGCCACCTTGTGCAGCATGCGGATTATTAAACAATGCAAAAAAATTTATAGGAGTCGTTTTAGCTGGTAATTAGACATTAGACATACAAACACGTCAGATATGCACCTCCAGGTTCACAGCTCCAAGGTGGTCAAAGTGGTCGAAGTTGGCCCTCCATCGTGAATTGTAGGAATTATTTGGTCGACTCAGTCCCAGGAATTGCTAACTGCCCAACTTTTCGGAAAGTTACCAGTGTACGGCGATCGGATCTCCTGGATGAATTCAGCCTGCACTGCTCACCAGCAGTATGTTTCAAAACAGACTACTAAGCAAGGTGCATGAGTATTCCTACGAGGAAATCAACGATCACAACAGGCACGAAGCTTGTGCCTTGGGCAGAATCCGTGGCAACGGATAGCCAACTTCTGACAAGTATCCGTGGCAAGATCCAAGCAATGGCAATTTCTACGTTTTCCCAGCCAAGAGTATTGTCAAAAACCTGTTACAGCAGAGGGGCGGAAGAAATTGCCCCAGTCACTCCTAGAAATGAACTTCAATACACACACCTAGATGAAATTGTTTAGAATTACCACCACGTCCACCACCACCACCACCGCTACACATCTCAAACAGGGTGTTTGTTGATATCTCATCGCTACACCTGGCCAAGTAGCCAAGCAGTTTCCTCCCACATGTTTGTTGCGATCGCCCAGGCCGGGGGCCCAATGTCGGCATAGCCCTGGACCCACACCCGTTCCGTGGAGATCCCGCCGAAAACATGGCTCAGTACCCCAGTAGTGTAGGCTTGGCCACCCCGCCAGACTTTGGCAATGGTGGTGGCCCGAGGGTTACTAGGCCCCCGAATGCGACCATAGCGCGGAAGTATTCGCACCCACCCCACCCCGAACACCGAGCCTGGAACAAAAGGCTAATTAGCCTGGATACTCCGTAATTACACATAATGTGACGGCGATTACGAACATCCACTCCCAAGGTTCTATTTTCTATTGCCGACACACCACCAGTAAACAGCGACAGGTTGTCCCACATGGGACGGTGGGCACACAGGCGCACACGGGTGACCTGGTGCTACCTAAAGGGCCCGCCGCACATGTGGTCCACATTACGTCCCTAACCCGCGTAATTGTTATGATTAGCCACCGGTGCCCCAGCATCCATCATGCCACCTAACCATGCTGGGGCAGCACTGCAGACTTCCACAAGGCTGCCCTATGCACAACACTGAAACGGCCCATGGCAGCGGCGGGGCTTCATACGGCGTGGTGTAGGCACTATGGTTCCTAGCGGTAAAAAAATAATAGGCCCTGATCTTACCTGCCCAGGGGGATTGTATGGCCTCCCAACAATTGGCACTCGCAGGCGTCGCTTCCTGACACTCTATTCCTTTTGCAGTAATTCTCATCCACCTGCGATGTACCGATAGGGAGCAAGGGGGTGGAGGAGAGCAACGGCAGGCTAGGGGCAGCGGCAGGAGTCAGGCTGTCCCGGGCCCTCTGGAAAGCTGGTGGAAGGACTGTTTGCCCACCACGGGGGCTCCCCGAGTGTGGGAGCAGGCCACTCGTAAACCGATCCACCCTGGCCGGATCGCATAGGGTATCCGCTCACCGTATCGACAATTGCCCAATGCGGACAGTTCCATCTATGCCTAAAACGGCTAATGCACAGGCGCGTGGCGCATAACCTAACATTGCCTGTTTAGGAAGTGTTCACCACGATCGGAGATTGTGTTTGTCTTGCCAGTGATGCTGGCGACGTTGGCAGGAGTTTAGGTCACAAATATGGCCCGAAACTGCCCTCCAATATAAATAATACCAATCGGCACTTTTGCCATTCTACTTCTCGTCCAACCCCCTTTCTGCCGGTACAACTAGGGCACCTGTCTTCTCAAGCTCCCGTATTACCCTCCCCTGGTCCAAGTGATTCACCTCCTGTCCTTCGTTTATGTCTGAGGAAGAGCACCTGTCCACCGTTTCTTATGTCCAAGATATCCAACTTGTTGTCTGTAATCAATCTCATGAACGATAAACCAGTCAAGGATCTGGGAATGTCGTCGCCGGCCACACAGCCCAAGACTTTCAACCCGGAGTACTTGACCAATGGAACCAGAACCGGTGCCGTGTCGCCGGTGCTGGAGCCCAAGGAGCTTCCCAAGTCAGAGCTGAAATCCCGCTCCTCCAAGAACTCTCCTACAAACAAGGAATTCCTCGATACCCTCAAAACCTTCAACATTGACCGTCCTCGCTACAAGCATTACGGGTACCAGTCGCTGATGTCATCCCAACAGCTCGACAAGATCGTCAGCGAAGCCAAGAAGTCCACCACACCCCCCAGCTCCAACAGGCTCATCATCGATGAGAAGATCTCCGAGATTCTCGGCATTCCGCCCCAAATCGTCGACGAGGAAGAGTTCTGGCCCTACAACGTGGAGACCCTTAATGATATACTCAAGTACAAGATCGAGCAGGAAAAGACTCGCCAGGAAGTGATCAAGAAGGAGTTCGGTACCACCGCCATCGAACTTTTGAAGGTGGCCAAGTCCATGAACATCAACGGCGATTTGATTCCCCTCCTCTTTGTGTCTCCCTCCTTCACCATCAACGACTTGAAGGACACCATTCTGAGGCTCCGCAAGGACCCCGAAGACCTCATCCACAACATCTTAAAGCAGAATAGAGAGGCCCCGGCAGAGATTGCCAAGACCACCCCTCCAGTTCCCCCCAAGAGAAAGTTTTCTGATACCCAATTACCCTCTTTCTCGGAAACTGCTGAAAGCATCAAGCATATCATATCCCCCTTGCGCTCCCCCAACAAGCTGCCAGTGACCAGCCATTGCCGGGTGGTTTCCGAGGGCAGCGACGCTGCCAACCGGTCCACCTCCACCACCTCTCCCCCCACATACCAGCTTCCATTACCTCCCGCAGGCCATCCTCCACAACACCGTCTGCAACAGCATCTGCCCCAGCTCGGGCCCCAACCTGTGGTCTATCCCGTGTACTACAGCCCGGGCCCCACTCCACAAAGCTCCGGTTCATACCCCCACCAAATGCCACCTCCTGGCCAGGCCCAATCGCAACCACAACCATCGCAGCCATCGCAAGCTCCCGAATCCAAATCATTAGGCTCGCCATACTTGCAGAAATACCCCAACTCCGTGGTGTATGACGGTGCCCACTCGGCCCCTTCGGGCCAGTATCCTCCTGGAGGTTCTGCCTACGTGTCACAGCCCCAGTACCTGTACTTCGTACCATCTTCAAACTCCCCTGGCGGGCCTCCGTCGCAGTACGTGGTGCAGGTGCCTCCTGTTGGAATGGCTCCTCCACATCATGCTCTGGTGCCGCAGCATCAGTTTGCATCCGAAACGCTGTCTAGATCTTCTCCACATGAGGACACCAGTCCCTTCAAGAAGCAGAAGTCGACTACCAAGACCAACAACATCAATTTCATGATCACCACCCCCAAGAACCCACCAGCACGCAAGTACAACAATCCGCATAAGGACAAATAATTCAATTCACTATGTATATTACTTTGGAGTTATTATAGAACATCACAAATAGCAGCTGTAGACCCCGATATTACGGTAGCATACTTGCACCGGCCTCCTGGTTTGGGTGCAATTACACCCAAGACCAGTACAGATGTAGGATGTAAATAAGCAATACTCAAGGCCGCAATATAACGAAGCACAAACTTCACAAAGCTGTCTGCCCCAGAATCCTTCTGCCGACTGATTTCAAGTAATAATAGCCCAGGGACCCCTGAAGGTTGGGCTCGGATGTGGATACAGACGATGCTACTTTTCTGTCGTTTCCTCAACAGGTAATTTTGCTCACCGCCATGAATTGAATCTTCCACTCACAAACTCGTTCATTCCCGACCGTGTGCCGTGACGTTGCCGATGTTGGCAGCACTCATCATTCCATTCCAGATACGATGGATTGATCCAGCCGAAATTATCACATGCTAGCAGCGATAGCTGCAAAAGGCACATTTCCCCATTAGTCGTTGCGACCCAGAACTTTGCCTGTTTAGGAAATGTGATGATCCGCTGAGCATGCATCCCAGCTCGATTGTTCCAATGTGTCTATTATGCGGCTAGTCTTGCTTCTTGTTTTCGAACAATACCGCCAAAAAAAGAGAACAAATAAGCTTTAGTGAAGCTCAATTTGACCGTATTTGAAATATTTTGTCGAATGATACCTCCACCTCGCTTGGGATACCCGTTGTTTCGCTAATGCCACCATTCAGTGGGCCAAGTCAGATTCAGCCTCCAGCCAATGGTTCCACCATCTGAACCCTGGGGTGACATCAGCCTGATGTTTCAAGGTCAGGGCCCGCTGGTTTGGCATGCATACCTACGAGGTGAAATTATCAGGCGCTTTGCCTGCTTGGTTCACTTCCTCGGTATGTGGACCTACAATTTGAGAGATTATGCCATGCAAGATGAGAGGTCTGCGGCACTCGGTTGCAATGCCTTGCAGAATGGATCCACACTTGGGAAGTGAGGCCAGGTTTGTTCCGGTAATTTCGGCTATGGTCTGGCATTGAGCCAGGGGCCACCTGGCCCAATCGGCTCAGGTCTGATGGCCCCACCTAGCCAATGCTGCCATGATGGGAAAACTCCTTCGACTCCTTACTTCGCCACTGGCACATTGTTTTGTTGCTTTCTACCTAGCACTCCCCTCCTCCTACTTCACATGATGAAAGTACCTGGTCCATGCGCAATGAACTTACAATATTTCCAGAAGGCTTAGAGGCACTTAGGTTTTTCCGGTTTGGACTCACAGAAGTTCTGTTATGTCCCACTCTGCAGAATTAACCTTCTTAGTGTCTATCTATGTTATTGCAGAGCCGTCGCTGAATAGATCAACCTAAAGTGCTAACTTCTTCCTACTCTTAGTACTTGGTCGTACCAAGGTGCAGATCACATGCAGCACGATTCAATAAAGCAACCGAGCGTTGGAGCTCTTGTTCTGATCGTAAATTGCAATGTAGAACTTGGCCGTCGCTTTTGGGTGATTGTAGTTCCCTTCTATTTGGCAAAGTGTGCAAGTGCACATGATTATTCTTTTACCTCCTTAAATCCCTGAAAATTATAATTCAGAGCAGTAGGCTTGCTGGATAACAGGCTCCAAGCATATGAAAATTCACCGGAGCAGGAATTTACGGAGTGTTTGGAATTTCCAACTCTATGGCATGGGCCCAATATAATTCTAACTGAACCCTCCCATGAGTAGATAATACACTCACCCTAGCAAAATTTAATCTCTGAGATGAAGTAGCTAAAGCATCACATTACTTGTTTTACTTGTCTACGAAGTTGTAATTTCCTTTACTGAATCTGAACACTTTTCTGTGGCAAAATATGCTTCCATTTTTCATCTCTTCATGGAAGACTGCTGATTTTAGGGAGACTAGTGCAATTGGAATCTTGAAGCAAGTATCATGATCAAATTTAGTTTGAAGAGAGAACTGTCTTCTTCAAGCAGTGAAATTGGAGGTGAAAGATTATATGATTTGGTCCAAGCATGGTATGTAAGAGACTTAATCATTTTTGTGCCTATTATCAAGGTACAATCTTCATAGATGCTGTATCCTTGAAGCGTATTAATGTGAAGTTCGATCCTAAACAGCTTTATGGCTTCTATGAGTTGAGCAAATGGTTGGTTTATCTTGCTAAATGACAGCCGTATGCTGAACGCTAAAAGTCCCCTGGAACTGAAGCATATGCCGTACACCAATGCAGGAACAAGGTTTTTACCATCATTCGCAAAACTCTATCTGGTTGAACTCTCTCCAGTCAAGGTGGCCCCGTAGGGGTTTTCCAATTTTCCGGTTTAGCTTCCTGCTTCAGAAGCTCGTGGTATCTAGCATTAGCAAGCTGGAACTTAGCTATGGTGTGTTTGCTTGGTTGTTCAAGAATATGCTCTTATTGCTACCTGTCACTTCGGAATTAAGAAATATTCACCCCTCCTTTGCTCGGCAATCACAGAAGCATCCTTTCAGTACTAAAGCCGAGATCTGGTCTAAAGCGAGAACTAAACTCTTCAGATCCCGGTTGGTAAACCTAAACCCTTGAAGTGACCCTAATAACTTCGTCAGGGGGCCATCACCAGTTCGCCGCCACGTACGAGTTGGCATCACCTGTTACCCGCAGTTGCTTTTTCGGCCCGGTCGTAGGCGAGTCCAAACCGGCAAAATTGCTAGCATAAACCCTGGGTCTCCTAAAGCACATCCACTTCCAAATTCACTTTCATATCTATAGCCACATCCAATATGGTGACACCAGTGGACATGCCAATTGTGATGGCCGTAATTGGCCTTCTAATCCGTTTAGCTGACTCGGTGCCGTGCACAGATATCACTAGATGATGCAACCCCAACGGTCCTAACACGGAGAATCCCCGAGGGCCGCGCATTCATTTAAAACTGGCAAATATCCTTCGAACCATCACGGATGAGATCCCATACCTTCAAGTCTGATGTCTGTAGGTGAAGAAAACGTTCTGACACCGTCAGATACGTCTACGGGAGAAGACCCGGAACCTGGCAGGGACGCCCAGTCCCTGCAGGTGGGCCCTGCCCACCCTTCTGACCCGGTTTCTGAGCCTCCCTTCACCATTTTCCAGCTGGTGGAAAGGGTCACCTTGATGTTAATCTTGTCACTATTGGGGTTTTGCTGCTCCATTTCCAGCCCCATCTACTTTCCGGCGTTGCCCACACTCACCACTTACTTCCACACATCGCCGTCCACCATCAACCTCTCGGTGGTGGCGTACCTCTTGTTCCAGGGTCTCATGCCTACTTTTGTGGGGAACTTCGCGGATGTAGTGGGCATCCGGCCCATTCTAATTTGTTGCGTTTTGGTATTCACCGCCTCGTGCATCGCCCTCTCCCAGACCAAGGTATACTGGCTCTTTGCTGTGTTGAGATGTGTCCAAGCCGGAGCAATTTCTCCCGTGGTGGCGGTGTCCGGTGGCGTCTCGGGAGACGTGTGCACGGCAGAGAACCGGGGCAGTTTTGTGGGCACGGTGTCAGGGATCCAACTCGTAGGTAACGGATTCGGAGGACTCATTGGAGCGGCCCTCATCTATGGATTCGATACCTGGCGGTCCATCTTTGTCTTCCTCGCAATATCCGGCGGTGTGGCAACGGTGTTGGCACTCTTCATGTTACCTGAGACATCGCGGCTGGTGGTGGGCAACGGCTCTATCATCCCCAAGAACCCCATTTATCGGCTGATGTTCATGGTACTCCCACACTTCCGCAAGCAGCTCAACAACGACTACTCCACCTTGCGTCCGACGCAACCGTTCGATCTCTTGACGCCGTTAAAGATCGTGGTCCAGCCTCGAGTCATCTGTACCCTCTTGCCCTCGGGGCTCCATTTTGCAGGCTGGACCATGGCGCTCACCTCGCTCGCCTCGGTGTTGGAAACACGCTACAACTACTCCGTGATGCATGTTGGCTTGATCTTCCTCCCCCAGGGCATTGCCTGCTTGCTGTCCTCCTTTGTCACTGGCAGCGTCCTCAATCGCTACTATAACTATCGCCGCGCGCAGTACGACCGCACCTACGGGCACCTCGAGCCCCTGTGTCGGCCCAAATTCGACATCGTCCGCACCCGGCTCGACATCTGCCTTGTTCCGGCGGTGCTCATGGTGATCGGGTTGGTGCTCTTCGGCTGGTGCCTCCAGTATCGTCAAGCCGCCATCTCCATCATCGTATCGTCGTGCCTTATATCGCTCGCCAGTGTGTCGATGATCGCGTGCACAACCACCATGTTGGTGGACTTATTTCCGGGGCAGAGCACCTCGTCCATCAGCTGCTTGAACCTTGTACGGTGTTGGTTGGCCGCCCTCGGCGCCGGTGTACTTGACAATATCATACAAGCCATGGGACTTGGAGGCTGCTACACGCTTGTGGCCGGATTCTGCTTGTTGAGCGACGGGTTGCTTCTCGCACTACTATTCAAGCGCCCCACGTCCCCTGCTGAAGTGGTTGTTGTACATCTGGCCACCCAGGACGACCCAACCAAAAAGGACACCTGACGAGCCGGTGGCGCTAGGACAGGCAGCGGCGCCGTAAGGGGCAATCCCATCACTCGCTGGCTACAGCGTGGGCGACGGCAAACTGCAACTGCCACGTTGTGGACAGTATTAAACAACGACTTCCCTATTCCATTAGTGGCCCTGTCTCGGCACTAGTTGTCGCTACCACGAGAGTGCCTCGCTAGAACAACAAGAAGTGGCAGGTCGCAGGGCGATCGCCGTCCGCAAAATAATCCTCACAATCAACAATCACTGGATGCACCTCATGTTTACATGTGTTTGCTCGCAATTAGGGAAGTTCCTCCGTGGTGTTTAGCCGCTGTTTAGCCACGTTTGCTGATGCTTTGGGCTGCCCACATTGGTCAGCCGTTTGTTGTCTCTGGCCAGCTTTTCTGCTATTTTGCTTTTCTGAACAATTTGTGTGACCGGTCTGTCTGGTCGCATAACGTGTGTCACTGGAAGGACTCGCCAGACAATTAGCGGTGGTAGCTCTGGCGAGCCTCGGTTCACCACCGCAGCGCCAGTCCACACCAACTGCCATCCCTGGCTCCTGCATTCGCTTCCTCCTTAGTCGCATTAGTTGGAAGTCCCGGCTGGTGATACAACTCTCCTGCCTAGCATACTAGGCTATTGACCATTTGGCCTATTAGCCACCCCTACAGGCCCCGTACCTCATCACTAATTACCTTTCCATTTATAGAATACGCCTCGCGCTACTCCAATCTGCATAATATATACAATAACTCTCGGAACATACTCAAACGATTTTTTCCGCTTTGGGTGCAAAACCTTGGCTGCGAACAATGCTCCCCATATCCAACAATAAGAAAATCGAAGGGATCAATCGGTCTAATGGTTCTACCGTGCAATGGCCCAAAATTCAATAAAAGCTGCACCATTTGTCCCCCAGTTGCCTAACCCTCATATCTTTCACTCTCCAGCATGAGACAAACAAGAGTGATGCCTCCTTCTCACAAGCGCAGGTCCATCATCGAGCTGGGTCTGATGCCTTCCGTGCCCGTAGGGCTACCCTACGAATCGCAGGTTGCGTCGCCCTCCACCGTGTACATGAAGGACATGGAGGATATGTCCGACGCCCACAGTGCCCTGTCCACCTTCTCCTCGCGAGATCTCGAACCCACCTTCGCCTACTCCATCCTCTCCAGCAGGGAGAAGTATTTCATGGTGGCCCTCTTGAGTGCCTCGGGAATATGGTCCACCCTCTCCACTTCAATCTACTTTCCTGCATTGCCGGTGATAGCAGAACAGTTCAACGTGTCCACCAACCAGGTCAACTTGTCGGTGGTGGCCTACTTGCTTTTCCAGGGGGTATGCCCAACATTGATCGCTTCGTTGTCTGACCGGTTTGGAAGACGGCCCTGTGTGATAGGATGCCTTATCGCCTACTGTGGCGTGTGTGTGGGCATCTCCCGAACCAACACCTACTGGTTGTTGGCGTTCTTACGCTGTTTACAGGCAGGGGCCATCGCCTCGTTGATCCTGGTGTCCTCGGGGGTCATTGGTGATATGGTGACGTCCGAGAAACGAGGCAAGTTCGTGGGGTTGGTGTCGGGATTCCAGCTCTTGGCCCAGGGATTCGGTGCCCTCTTGGGTGCCGGCATCTTGACCCGTTGGGGCTGGAGAGGAATCTTCCTGTTCCTTGCCATCGGCTCTGGGACCGTGGCCTTGATGGCCTTTTTCACCTTGCCTGAGACCAACCGTTCGTTGGTGGGTAACATGTCCATACCTCCAATCCGCATATGGAACTCCCTGCCAGTGTTGGCTCTCGGCCACGTCAAGGCCCGGATGTCGGGCGACTGGGAAACCAAAACCCCTACCATCCCCATCAACGTGTTTGGTTCGTGGAAAATCATCGCCCAGAAAGAAGTGTTTTTCGCTTTGCTCCCTGGAAGCTTCCAGTTTGCTACCTGGACCATGTCGTTGACCACTCTCTCTACCAACCTCCAGGCAGACTATGGCTACACTATCATGAAGGTGGGCTGGTGCTACTTGGCCCCCGGGTTGGGTACGTTGGTGGGAGCTATCGCCACCGGCCGTATTCTTGACAGGCTTTATGAACATCGCAAGGCACAGTACGACTACAAGTACACCCATTTGCCAGAACACCAGCGGCCAGAATTCGATATCTTGCGGGCCAGACTCGATTTCGCCATCTTCCCATCTTTGCTCTTGATCATGGCCTCTGTGGTGTTTGGCTGGTGCCTTGACAAGAAAACCCACGTAGCACCCATCTTGATCTCGTTGTTTTTCATCTCTTCCTGTGCCGTGTCGTTCTTGAGTGCTTCCACCACCTTGCTTATCGACATGTTCCCCACCCAGGGCTCATCTGCCACCAGTTGCATGAACTTGCTGAGATGCTGGGTGGCGGCCATCGGCGTGGGTGTGCTACAGAAAATGGTGGAAGCCTTGGGCGAAGGCGGAACCTACACCTTGATGTCGGTATTTTGCCTTCTTAGTGGACTATCGTTGGTGTGGGTAGTCAAAACAAAAAAATAGCTCGTTCTGCCAGCTTTGTCGAAGTCTGGAGAACGGGAGAAACTCCCTGGGGGAGCTACTTAATTCTATCGATGCGTATATAATGAGGAAATAAGAACTATACAATACCCAAAACTAGTCTCATGAGCAAAGAGTAAAAAAGCCAGAATATATAAATCTATTGAGAAGCACACTGGACACCTGGACCACCTTGGCCACCTTCTTCGTCCTCAGAGTCGTAAGCATCACGTCTGTTGTTAGACTGGTGCTTGTATGGGTCGATGTCAACCAATTCAACCTCATCGACTTCAGCGCCCTTTGGAATGGTGACCTTGTTTCTAGGTGGCAAAATAGTCTCCAACAACTTCAACTTCTCCTCGTCGGCGAAGTGGTTCTCTGGGAACTTGACGGTGAACTTGACGAAAAGATTACCCTTACCACCTTGTCTATAAACTGGCATACCTTGGTTCTCGATGACCTTGGTAGCACCTGGAGAAATAACCTCTCCGGGAAGGATGTCGACCTTGATGTAGTCACCAGAGACATGCTTGAAAGCAATCTCACCACCGGCAAGAGCAGTCAACAAATCGACATCGGCCTCGTAGAATAAGTCGTTACCCTTTCTGTTGAATTGATCGTGTGGCTTCTCGTCAACGACAAAGACAACGTCACCTGGGGTGATTCCAGGTTCTTGGTCACCCTCGCCACTGAAGACGATTCTTTGTCCATCCTTCATACCAGGATCGATGTGAACTTGCAAGATCTTACGCTCGGTTTGAGTCTTCTTACCCTTACAGGTAGTACATCTGTCCTTGGCATCGCAAATGTCACCAGAACCTTGACAGGTCTCACAGACAGTTTGGAATCTTTGGATCATAGGACCCATTTGTCTGGTAACAAATCTCATACCGTTACCGTTACAGGAAGAACACTTCTTGACCTTACCCTCTTTACCACCTAAACCATTGCATCCCTTACACAAAATGGTCTTGTTAAGAGCCAACTTGGCAACACGACCTTTGTATAATTCTTCCAAGGTACATGATATGGAGTGCTTGATATCCTTTCCTCTGGTAGGACGTTGAGGACCTCCGCCTCCCATTCCTCCGAAACCTCCACCGAAGAATTGTGAAAAGATATCTTCAGCTCCCATACCTCCCATACCACCTTGGCCAGACAAACCTTCTTCACCATAGTTGTCGTAAACTTCTCTCTTCTGCTCATCAGACAAGATTTCATAAGCGTGGGAAATCTCCTTAAACTTCTCGGCAGCTTCTGGAGATGGGTTCTTATCTGGGTGGTACTTCAAAGCAGCCTTTCTATAGGCTTTCTTTAATTCGTTGTCTCCGGCAGTTGGAGCGACGCCCAAAGCATCGTAAAATTTGGTATCCTTCACCATATTGTATAGATAACAAGTGTTTTAGGTGTTAATTTCCAGAAGTAACGGTGATTTATAACAAGATCTTTTTTTTTCCTTTAGGCTTCGTTGAAATTCTTCGACCTTCTAAGGCACGTGAGTGCGCGCATGTGACGTAACATCGAAGCCCACTATAAACACAGTAAGGCACCGAGGCAGTTCCTCCTGTTAGGTTCTATGTAGGTCTAGGTGATAAAAAATTCAACCCACATGCTCAACGACTTCGCTGACAAGCTTACCATTCTTAATGGTGTGCTTGAACTGTTCGGGAACAGCCAATTCGGCGTAGTCGTCGTCTTGTGGCACGTTGATGTTCAATGCAGTGGTGCTGCTGGTGAAGATTTGTGCATCGGCTTCCACACTTTCCTTGGAGAGGTAAACACTACCTTCATCTGATTTATCGATGCTGATCAATGGGACTACACCAGTCACCTGCAAACCGAATTTGAAGGATTTGATGATATCGACACCAGAGATCAAAGAATCAACCACAACACCAGTGTTCTTGGTTTCAGAAATAGAAATAGCATTTGCTTTGCCCTTGATTTGGACAGTAACACCGTTACAGTTACCGATGTAGATAGATTGGTGCATTTCGGCCTCAATAATGATTGGACTGGTGCCGGATACATCAGCTTCAGTGAAATTTTCAATAATCCACTTGGTGCCGTCGACCAAGGTCTTGTTAGCAGGTTTCTTCTTTGGTGGTTCCTTGGAAGATAAGCTAGATGGTTTCTTTGGTGGAGCGGGCTTCTTGGTAGCAGGGACAGAGGATTGAGCTCTCAATGCTGGGTTCTTGTGGGTCATTTCTGATTTGTCAACCTTCTTAAGACCAGAGGTAATGTTTTCACCCTTATTCAAGTCGGCGAATACGGCATTCATTCCACCTTCAGGCTTAGCAGATTCTTCGAAAAGGTTAGCTGGTGGTGGAGGTGGTGGTGGAGGTGGTGGTGGGGCACCTCCTGCAGAAGGAGGAGAGCCGGCAGGAGAACCAGCATTCGATCCCTTTACCTCAGCAATTGCTTCGTCAATTGATTTACCAGCATTGTTCCAAGATGGGCCAGTGGTGTGGTATTCTTTCACATACGACTTAAGCTCGTCGAACAAAGCCAAAAACTTCTTCACCCATTCAACGTGCTTGGGGTCCTTATCTTTAAATTCCTTCAAGACTCTATCGGACCAGAACTTAGCACTGTCCTTGAATTCTGGAATCAAAGAAACTGGAATTTCCGAAACAATCCATCCCAACACTGGAGAACCTTCACTGATGGTGTTCAAGTGGTTGAAAACTGGAGATCTTCTGTTTTGATCTTTGATCTCGATTATCTGGCTGATCTTCTCATTGATTGGATTCAAAAGCTCCATGAACTTTGGGTTGCTCATATCTGGCTTTTTGGCGACGGCAACAACCTTCAAAAAGTCCACTTGGGCAGAAAATGCAGCTTTTAAAAGTTGGGCTGATTGGTCAACCAATGGATCAATTTCCTTCGATTGAGAAACAAATGGTAAAACTTGATCTTTTATGAATTGCTCAAAGTAAACAACGGACTTGGGGGTCTCTGGAACTTCAGGCTTTGCTGATTCGGAGTCCTTGATAGAACCGGCAGCAACATCCTTTTTTCCAGCACCTACGTCCAATTGCTTAGCACTTGCACCTTCAAACTTGTTCTTGTTGGCTTCCTGCTGGAAGATGGTGATGTCCTCCAAACGGGAAGTGGCGGCTTCCAATCTCTTGAGGATGGTGACTATGTTGTAGCCTTGTACATTGAATTGATTGTTTTCGTCGGCAGACATGACTTTGGTGGTTGCCCCTGTCGCATTTAGGTGGTGTTATAGTGATGGTTAGGGCTGCTTATGTAAGCGGGAATCTTGGGAGTGCTAGCACGACCTTCACTTAAGAACCACCAAGTTTCCAACATCTCAACATCAGACACATGGCACCGTCTAAAGTCAAACCCGAGGGCCCCCAATATCCTCCTCAAGAGGTGAATTTCCTCAAGGATACAACGGCACCGGTTGTTCCTGAGCCTTTTTACAGTAACTATCAAGAGAATGTGCCCATAGCCTTGGACATTGGTAGTTCTTCCTTCAAAGCCGGTCTTACCAACTCCAATGATCCTTGCAACGTGTTCCCCTCTGTGATGGCACGCTATCGCTACAGAAAAAAGCCTGTCACCGTGACCATAGTGGGTAACGATGTTTACCGTGATCCGTTACTCAAGACCTCAATTCGTTCTCCGTTTGACGGTCCGCTAATTACCAACTGGGACTACGTTGAATCGATGATTGACTACTCACTTGAGCATTTAGGAGTCAATAGCTCAAACGGCAGTTTGAACAACCCTATTATCATGACCGAGCCAGTGGGATGTCCATTGAGTCAAAGAACAAACATGTACGAATTGCTCTTCGAAGCCTACCAAACACCTAAGGTTGCCTTTGGTATTGATTCACTTTTCGCCTACTATTCCAATTCTCAACCAGGCTCTGATGGTTTGGTTATCGGTACTGGACACGAACTGACCCACGTCATCCCGGTTATTGGAGGAAAAGGTATTCTCCTGCAAACAAAAAGAATTGATTGGGGAGGTTACCTGGCACAGCAATTCCTCTCTCGATTATTGGGAATGAAATACCCATACTTTCCAACCAAGCTCACGGCTGATCATACCACAAATCTATTCAAAGACTTCTGCTACATCCTGGAAAACTACAACGATGAGCTCAAGGTGTGTCTTGATATAGAAAACTTGGAAAAAACTGATGTGGTGGTACAAGCTCCTGTAGATTTGAGCTTGCATACCGTGAAGAAAAAATCAGATGAGGAGATCGCTAAACAATTGCAAAGAAAGCGTGAACAAGGTAGAAGATTACAAGAGCAACAGCAACAAAAGAGATTGGAGAAGAGAATCCAAAAGCAAGAGGAGCTCGACTATTACTCACAGGTGAAGGAAGATATCAACAAATTATCCAAACAAGATCAATTGAACAGGATTATTGATGAAGGGTTCGAAGACTTAACCGAATTCAACAAATACATAAAGAATTTGGAAAAAACCCTTAAGATCAAGGATGAAGATGAAGATGATTCTCCTGTGGATCCAGCAACTGCCTGGCCATTGGTCGATATTCCTGATGATCAATTAAATGACGAGCAAATCAAAGAAAAGAGAAAACAAAAGTTGCTCAAAGGTAACTTCGAAGCTCGTGAAAGAAACAAGGAGATCCAAAGACAGGAAGAAGAAGCCAAACTCCAACGTGAGAAGGAAGAGATTGAATGGCGTGAAAAGGATTTAGAAGGCTGGTCTGACTCTAAGAGAATGAAACTTGCTGAGCTTATCAGTCAACACTTAGAGAAAACGAAATTGTTAAACTCTTTTAAGGATAGAAAATCGATGGCAGCTCAACAAAGAATGAAAAACATTACTGATTTGGCAAATGATCAGACAATTGGTGCATCAGGCAATGCTAGTAACAGGAAACGAAGAAGAAATGTTAATTCCACCATTGACAATGATCCTACTGATACTTTCGGAGCCAATGATGACGATTGGGGAGTTTACAGAGAGATCACCAACTCTAGCTTGGAAGAAGATCTTGATTCAATTAACAAACAAATTTTGGAAATTGAAGAAGAATTATTGAAATATGATCCAAGTTTCCATCATGAGGATACATTTTCTGCATCACAAACATTCGATTGGAAGAATCTGGTTTTGCACAAATTTGTGCACGGCCCTCGTCCTAACTTGACTATTGAATTGCAAGCAGATGGAATGCTGCCAGATGACATCGCCAACCATCCTGAAATTATCTTGAAAAACCATCAAATGCATATGAATGTTGAGAGGCTCCGGGTTCCCGAGGTTTTATTCCAACCACATACAGCTGGATTGGACCAAGCGGGTATTATCGAACTTCTGAGTGATCTTTTATGGAAGAGATTGGATGGAAACTTCACTCCTGGTGGGCAAGCATATAACCTTATTCAAAATATACTCATCACTGGTGGATTGGCTAACTTGAAGAACTTCGAGCAAAGAGTCAGAACGGACCTTACTAGTTTGTTACCAGTTGGTGCACCATTAAAGGTTCGTAAAGCTGCCGACCCAATCACAGATGCTTGGAAGGGTATGCAAAAATGGGCACAGTCAGAAGAAAGCAAGAATGGTTATGTTTCCAAAGCCGAATATGAGGAGTATGGTCCTGAGTACATTAAGGAACATGGCTTAGGAAATGTTTGTTTGAAGTAGGTGGATGTATCATATAGATGTATAATAAATTTCCTAAAATGAAGTTCGATGAAAAATTTTTCATATTGTAGTAAAATCTACCTTTACAAGAACTTAAAATCTATTCTGTCGATTACTATACAATGCTACCTAGTTGCTGCGCTTGGCATTAGGGTTGATACCTCTTCTCTTCATGCTTCTCTTGACACTTTGGTCCATGATCTCCTTATCCTCTTCGTTATCGAATTCAGCGAAATCACCGTGAATGATACCTTCCTCTTCAGCTTCTGCTCTTGCCAACGATTCCTTCTCCTTGGCACCTGCCTTGGAAACGTCATGAGGAGATGGTGCAATCTTCTTGAACTTAGCAACGTAGAAACCATCAACGTTATAGGTGTGGGGATAGTATCTTCTGGTCAAGTTAAGCTTAGGATTGAAGTGCTTTCCACGGAAAGAGGTGAAACCTTCCTTACCGATTTGTAAACCAGTGTCGACCAACTTAACGTTAGGACGTTTTCTCAAAGCGTAGTCAACGACAGCTTCGTTTTCCTCCACCATAACAGAACAGGTGGAGTAAACAATAACACCTCCAGTGGCAGAGTTTGCGTCTACGGAGTCAATGGCAGACAACAACAATTGCTTTTGAAGATGAGGAATTTGAATGAAATCCTTTTCGGTTCTGTTGACCTTCACAGATTCATCCTTAGCAATAACACCAGTACCGGAACATGGGGCATCCAACAAGATACGGTCAAATCCACCTATCACCTTAGGAAACTCTCTGGCATCGTAGTTACACACAATGGTATTCTTACATCCTAATCTGTGAATATTGGCGATTAAAGACTTGGTTCTGGCTTTGTTGGCATCATTAGCAAAAACACAACCAGTGTTCTTCATCAATGCAGAGATATAGGTGGTCTTACCACCTGGGGCAGCGGCCATATCCAAAACACGTTCATTCTCTTGAGGGTCTAAAGCCATCACTGGCAAGAAAGATGAAGCAGCTTGAAGAATGTAGTGACCGGCCAAATATTCTGGGGTAGCACCAATTGGGACTTGAGAGTCGAAAATTTGCAACCCAACCTTGGTCCAAGCACCGATTGGTTGCAAGTTAACACCACGGTTGACTAAATGTTGTGCTAAGTCACGACGACGTGTCTTCAATGTGTTGGTTCTAATAGTGATTGGTCTGCTGATTTCGTTGGCCTCGAAAAATTCCATGGCCTCACTAGGAGAGAATAAATTGAATAACTTTTCAGCCAAGAATTCGTTGTAGCCGAAGTAGTCACAGATGTCTTTTAACAAACGGTTGACGTACTCGGTACGAGACTTACCTTCTTCGGCCAATTCTTTGAAGTTCTCTAAAACCTTGACAATTTCAAGCATTCTGGTTCTGATCATGGTGATGTCCTTAGGAGCGGCGGCGATGGCCTCTTCTTCTTCTTCTGTTGGCAAGACCTTGGCTCTAGGTTGCACTTGACCGACTTGTAACAATTCCTTCTCTGCTTCTTCGGCTTCGAGTTCATCTTCCTCATCCAACTGCTTAGACAATGCTTCCATATTGGCGGCGTTCAACTCCTCCATGTCTTCATCGTCATCAGAAAACATAGGATTGGCACGAGCCTCTTCATCGGAGTCGAAATCTTCACCTTCAACGTCAAATTCATCATTCTCGAGGTCTTGGTCATCTTCAGAGTCATCGAAAAGAGACTTCTTAGCAGATGAAAGCTCTTCGAGATCAACTTCTGGTAAGCCTTCTGGGTGCTCATGGATATCTCCGTCATCTTCGGTCTTCTTAGAGGACTTCTTGGTCTTCTTGGAGGACTTGGTGTTATCGCTTTTGGATTTTTTCACCACTGGCTCGGAATTCTCTTCGTGTTCACTTCTTTTTCTTTTGACATCTTTAACCTGCTTCTTCTCCTTCTTCTCCTTCTTGGCTTGGAACTCGTCGAAGGATGGGGGAACTCCCTGCTTGTTCTTGGCTCTTCTACCCATGGTTGATGTGATATAATCTCAAGCGATGGCTCTGATGAGACTGAAAAAATAGACTGACCCCGCGCACGACTCATCGCTATATACTGTATGAACCATCAATACAGTGTAAGACTTGAGTAGGAATCCTGTACAATTGGAACCAAGTGGTAGCAAGCAAAAATGGCTAAGTCACGGACCATTATAACGGCAGACCAGCATGCACTTATCCGTCTTCCTTCAGAGGGAATGAAGATTGTTCTTCTTCGCCCCGGAGGAGTGGTTAGCTTGGGAAAGTTTGGCTCCTTCAATGTGGATGGAGTTTTGGGATATGCATTTGGCCAAAGTTTCGAGATTTTGGACAGAAATGAGGTCAAGCCCGTGGCCAGCTTAGCCCCTGGGCTTGATACTCTTGACGTTCCTGAGGATGAGGATCAAGGAGAAGCCCAGCTCTCTAAGGCAGATCTCACCACCTACTTCTCCAACAGTGCCGAGAGTAACCAACAGATCATTGACGTTGGATCCCAGATCCAAAGTCTTACCAGTCAGGAGATCGACGAGCTTAAGCAATCCGGTGCTCAATCTAATATTGGACAACAAATCATCGAGAAGATCATTGCTGGACATGGAGGGTTCGACAAGAAGACGGTTTTCTCCAAACAAAAGTACCTCCGCCGTAAGCAACAAAAGTTCTTGCGTCGTTTCACCGTGGATTATATCGGCTCCTCCCAAATGCTTCAATATTACATCGAAAAAGATCTTCCTCGGGTCTTGGACTTGAGTGAAGAAACTTTGGGTCTCATCTTAAACTACGGTAATGTTCGTCCTGGAGGCAAGTATTTATTGGTAGACGAAACAGGAGGTGTTGTTCTCTATGCCATGATGGAGCGTATGAACAACACTGGCTCAATTGTTTTGATCCATGAGAATGAACACCCCAATCACATTGCATTGCGTCATTCAGACTACCTGGAAGAGGAGATAAGTAATGTGGTGAAGCCAGTTAGTTGGTTGCAGTTTATGGAGCCAGAAAATGAGACTATTGACTTGGAGATCTTGACTGAAGAGGAACTTGAAGCATTGAAGCCTACCAAGCGTACCCAATATGAAAAGAGAACTAAGCGTGCCAATGACATTAATGCCGTGATCAGTATGGTTCAGGACGGTAACTTCGATGGGTTTATTTGCGTCAGTACGCTCCACTTACCAACCCTTGTGCCACAGGTTCTTCATGCAGTAGGAGGTTCTCGTCCTGTTGTGTTGTACAGTCAGTACAAAGAGCACTTATTGGAGACACAGCATGCTTTGACCAACGACAAGCGTATATTGGCCCCATCGATCTTTGAGACCAGAGTTCGTCCTAATCAGACCATTATCGGAAGAATTCACCCAGTAATGACCATGAGAGGTTTCGGAGGCTATGTCTTGTGGGGAACTCGTGTTATCCCTAGAGAAAATATTCAAGCTATTGGACGTGGTATGGGTAGAAAGAAGAAGGAGACTCCAGTGGAAAATGCAGAGTCTCTGGAAGAACCCGTTCAGCAAACCATTGAAGCTGGACAAGCCATAGAAACTAATGAAGAAGTCAAAGAGGCCACTAGTTAAAGTTTTCTGACATGACTACGATGTTTTATTGTTAAAATTATAATTCATTAACTAATTCATTTCTACCCCTAGAGGACTTTATCCACCAAGTCTCTCATCCAGCTCATGTTAGATTTCCATCCCACCACACATCTTATCCTATCTGCACTGTCCATCATCACTCCGACCTCGTAATTCTTCTCCCGAACCAATTCATTCACGCAAATTGCCTGCAGTTCATAGCCCAACTCAAAAATAAACGCAGAGACATTTTTTGGCAAGACTATCTGATTTATTAATGCCTCGTAGAACTCGTTATCCCCAATCAAGGCTAATGATGGTTCGTATAGTCTAACGGATCGCTCTATGCCGTTGGTAATTAGAGAGGATTTATAGTCCTTCAATGGAATATAGGGTGGATTGCTCACTAGAATATCAATTGGACCCAGTAGTCTTTCTAACAACGAGGTACTGAAAAGATCAAGTCGCTCGAAAGATAGGAGTTTGGAATTTGGTGAACACTTGTCTGCATTTGCCTTGGCCAAATGGTACGCATCTGGTGAAACATCAAAGCCCACAATTTCAATCTGGCCTTTGGATTGTTCGTTAAGCTCGTGGTTCAATAGTAAGGGAATGCATCCAGTTCCAGTGCATGCATCGACCATTGATAAATGTTGTGTGTTATGCATTTGGAGTAGAGATATCAATCGGGAAACCCACTCTTCCGTTTCCACTCTCGGTATCAATACACCTGGTCGACATTCAATATCTAGAGGTCCAAATGGTTGCGATTTGAGAATGTACTGTAGTGGTTCTAGTCTTGATCTTCGTATTATTGCACTTCTCCATTCTGATTCTGGTAGCTCATTTTGGATCCACCGAAGTTCTTGCTTAGCTGAATTCAAATCTGTGATGACCCTTAATAGCGGTGGAAGCCAGGGAGAGATCTTCAAAGCTTGCTTTATGAGACTCTGTGATACTCGAGGCATAATTTTTCATATTTTTCAATTCTGTGAGATAATAAAATATGAGATGAGTTTCTCCAGATTGATATTGAATTTGCTCCATCCTCGCGTATCCCTCCAAGAATTGAACATTTACGAGTCCCTTATGGCGGACATTGACTTCTATGGTACATACAAAACTAAAACTTCTAATTACATTGGTATGCAAACTATATACAGCGTAACTATAATCCCTTTCTCACATAGTACATATATGCTCTTTCATGGACATCTTCAGCGAATGGAGTAATAACTTCAGAGTGGCCAGGTCTGGCAATAGGATCTCTCAAGTAGATGGCATGACATGTGTTGAAAGATACCTCTATGTGGGAAGGTAAAATAGCAAAACAACCTAAGAAAGGTCTTGGGGTCCATGGAGTGAAGTATGGCTTGGTTGGATCGCTACGTCCAAACAATCCTTGTTGCCATGGCAAGGTAACCTGGGCTGAGGATTCATTCTCCATGACTTCTTCCTTGTTAAGCTTTGAATGAAACTTCAAGTTGTCAGCAAAGCTGGAAGTGAAAGGAATGACAGAAGAATTCTCTGGTAATTTACCTTCTTGTGCTTCAATACGAAGGTTTTCAACTGTGGCCTTTTGGATTTCTCCTAACAATTGCTTTACGGTTGAGGTCAATTGCTTTTCACTAGCCTCTATTTCCGGCTTCTTCTTATGAATGAAGCTTTCTGCAGCTTGCATGGAAAAGGTCTCCACCAAATCGTGCTTGGAATCAAACAACAAGTTGTAGACATCTTGACACTTCTTGGCTTGGGTGCCATATTCGGCGAAAACAGAGGCATCGACTTCTTCTTTCTTGGCGGCGAGAGTCAAGATACGGAACAAGATCAGTTCTCTGGTGGTTGCTTTTTGTTTTCTGATCATTTCTTTGTCCAATTTTTCATTGAAGGATTTAATGGCTTTGGTGGTATCCACGGAACGAGAAGTGTCCAAGGACTCTGGTTTTGCTTGTTTCAATTCCCACACATCTCTAGGATTTTCTTTTGCTGATTTCACATGCTTGTTCCATACTGTGATCTGCTTGTTGTCGACCTTGATTGCCTCTTCCAATCCTGGCTTGATACGGCCCATGGCCAATAATACTTTTTCTGGCTTCACGTTGAAGATGTCACCGGCGTGTAATGGAAATGAAGGATGCTTGATAACGACACCGTTCACAGACACATGGCCTCCCAAGATGAACTGACGTGCTTGTCTGACAGAAGAAGCGAACATAGCTCTGAAAACAGCCAATTCTAATCTCTTCTCAAGTGCAGCGAACGTCTGCAACACCATAGGAGTTGGTTGAACTCTGGAGCCCTTCAATGAAGCGTCCAATTGGGCAACGGATTCGAGAGAAGGATCAAACAATGTCTTCCATCTGGATTCTGTCAAGTGTTCACCATGGTATGCTCTGGTCTCAGACTTGGCCTTCCACTTCTGTTGAAAAAGAGTGAGTCTGTCGAACGAAACCTTGTCCTTTTTATATAAGTTGAACAAGTTGTACTTGTTCATGGACGCCCTCACTTTCCCTCTACTGAGAGAGTTAAGGTTCTGTGTCTTTCTAGGCATGGTTGAAGGTGGTGATGTAGTGAGTGAAATTTTTGATATCTGGACATTTGCATCACGTGATGGTCTGGTTATGGTAGTGTGCGCACAAGGTGAACAGGATGAATGGTGGATGCCAGCATAGACTAGACGTTCATCTTGCTGTTCAGCTTCACTTGAATGTGTTCTGAGCCTGTATAAGTACGTCATGGATACTCCGACGGCTAAATCATTCCTTGTTTGGTTCTTTTTGGTGGTATGTCCAGCTCGTTCGCGTGACTTTTAGCACGTGACGTATCTGCCATATAATCGTAATCACAGATCGTTAACAAGTACCAGCTTATCTCGATCAACAATGACCAGGGACTGGAGTCTTGATGATGAGATCAGGTTGCTTGATCTCATCTGTGATCACAAGCCTGCAGGTGCAAATAAGCACAAAAACATGGTCTCAATTATAGAGAAAATCAACAAACAAGCACTGCTGCCATTCAGTGCAGAAGATGTGTGGGCAAAGTTAGAAACGCTTTATAAGCTCCCCAAATTGGATGCGCTAGAGGATGATCAGGACAGCGATGACAATGACTCCAGTGCAGAGCCCGAAGAGAAGAATTCTGCCTCTGACAAGAAGAAGGTGTGCATCAAGTCAGAGGTCAAGCATGAAAATAAAGACGATTCTTCTGGTTTGAGTGATGTGGAATCGGACTCTTCTCAAGAGGGTACCCCAGCCAACAATGCCACGAGGTCTTCCAAGAACTCTCGTAATACGACAGAGGAGGTGAACAATTCTGATGAAGACCTGAACCAGGAAGAAGATGAAGATGACGAAAACGAAAACGAAAATGAAACCGAAACCGAAAACGTTCCCAAGAGACGGGCCACACGTGGAAAGAAACCTAAGACAGAGAAAGTTATTCCTGTGAAGAAGAGAACTCGGTCCTCTGCTAAGTTGGACACCTCTGATTCACCCGTACCTGCGAAACGTACGAGCTCTCGAGCTGCAACTCCACCCGCTACAAAGAAGAGAAGAACGAGGTCTGAAACACACCAGAATCCTGGAGATCTGGAGGAAGAAGATTCAAAGAAAGACGACAAGGAGAAGGAAAAGGAGAAAGAAAAGGAAAAGCACGAAGATGACGAAGACGAAGAGCTGGAAACGAAACCAGCTCCCACTAGACGCTCCACGCGTTCCTCGGCTCCAAAGGGCCCAGTCAGGCGAAGCACCAGAAAGAAGTGATGGAAACCACCTACCCTGCAAAAGTTGCCCAACTGTCTCCCATGTTCCATGTGCAACTTGGGCATATTCACTACTCTCAACTATTGTGCCGCGAATGTCGTCTCATATGCATGTCTTGTATATTAATATTGTACTATTACTTTTATGGATCATCGTAGCTGAACCCTCGGAACGGAACAACTATAGGTTTGAAGGTTCATTTGGCTCTTTTCCATTGGATTCGACGGATTAACGCAAAGATCTCTGTACACATTCTTTTACCTTGGTGGTTGTGACTGTGGCTATCTAAAACTTTTCAACATATACGCGTATCTCAATTTGTTACAAATCAGGGTATCGAAGGTCGTCATGAGTCCCTATGGGACCAACCTGTTTCTTAAGGCCATTAGACGCCTTTCCATCAACCGTGCCAACCTTAAACCTTCGCTGTCCTCAGTCAACTCAACGGATCCACAAACCTTCTCTGGATTTTCGGGGCTGTCTGGAGAACTATCCACCTCCACGGTGCCCCTGAACAACACTTCGGCCTTGCCGTCATGGGATCGGGGTGGCAGAACTAGCAAGAATAGCTTGACTCCATTATACTCATCGATGAAAAAACTAATTGACTCCAATCCAGGGTGTGTTTGCTTGATCCAAGTGGGGCTGTTTTATGAATTATACTTTGACCAAGCTTCAGTATTTGGACCTCAATTAGGACTCAAGGTCGCCTCCAGAAAGACGAATAACTACTGCATTCCTATGGCAGGTTTTCCCGTATACCAGCTTCAGAAATTCGTGAAAATGTTGGTCCAGGACCTTCAAGTCAACGTTGCCATAATTGATCAATATCCGACCTCTGAGCAAGTTGACAATATTATCCACAGAAAAATTTCTCGGATTGTCTCTCCAGGAACATTAGTTGATGAAACGTTCTTGAACTATTCCCAGAATAATTATCTTGTGGCCATCTCCCTTCCCCCAAACTGCACCCACACCCCTGCCGACCCTGAAACTGTTATTGGTCTCTCTTGGATAGATGTCTCAGTTGGGGAGTTCTTTGTCCAACAAACAAAATTGGCTGACCTTATGGCCGATCTTTCAAGAATCAATCCTAGTGAGGTGTTGATTTCTAAAGATTTTATTAAGGATAACTTAACCAACGGTGAATGGTATGTTCCACTTCAAGATCTCAGAAAATACTTTCTCAGGTTTCATACTACTAAGCACAATGATATGAAGCATAAGTTCAAAACCAACTTCCAGTCTACTAGGAAGAAGTTGGAAGACTTCACTGTGCGGGAAGCTGCTGCAATGAACCTAGTATTATCTTACTTAAGTGTGAATTTGCCAGAAAAAAATCTCTCTCTTGAGGTTCCAGTCCAATATTGGAATACGAAGTATATGCAAATAGATTCCAGAAGTCGTGAAGCTTTGGAATTGACTGAGCGTTCAAGTAATGGTAAAAACTTAACTGTGGGTACTTTATTGAACACTATAAAGCGAACAGTAACCCCCTCTGGCTCAAGATTGCTTACACAGTGGATTAAGTCACCAATTCTTGATATTGATGAACTCAAGCATAGGCACAGTTTTGTCAGCCTCTTCTTGGAAAATGATTTGTTGAAAGTATCTATAAGATCCCGATTATCAACTTTGGGTGATTTTGTGAGATCTTTGCAAAGGCTTTCATTAAATTCGGGTGATACAGTTTATCACTTAATGTCAATTGCAGAAGGCCTAGAAAAGCTATACGATCTTGAATTATTTTTGATTGAAGAATATAAACAAAACCCGAAGACCTCAAAAATCTTGAGTACTCTTATCGGTGATTTCAAAGTTCCCGTTGACCTAATTGAGCAAATACAGGACACATTACATATTGAATATCTAGATCTAGAACAAGAAGATGTTGATAATGAGGTACTTGATGAAAGTGAAGTGAAGTTGGAGGACGAATATGAAATCATTCAGAGTACTGGTACATTCAGTAATCAGTCTATCGAAAAATACAAGGAGGTAACGAAGCTCAACACTACTCCAGAATTTTTGTTTAGTGTCAGGCGTGACTACAACGAGAAACTCATTGAATGCCACGAACTGTTGGATTCATTGAAGAAGGAAGAATCAGGACAATTGAAGGACTTGGAGGATATTTTGCTCAAAATTGATCCAAAGTTCAAAATACAGAAGAAAGCACAACATGGAAGGTTCATGAATATTGTACATGTGGCTGGTAAACAAAAGCTGATCGATGAGGCCCATAAAATATTTGCCAATGATGTACGAGATAAAAGGAAGGGATCATTGCTCTACAAGTCAAGTTCTTGGGCAAGTCTTCAGAGTTTGATAGATGAAAAATCTGATCAAATCAAGGCTATTGAAAGGGAAATTATTGATGAACTTCGACTTAAAGCCTTAGAAGCAGTCCCTCAAATCAGACAGGTGAGTAGATTGGTAGACTTCTTGGACATCACCACCTCCTTTGCTGTTATCTCTCGAGAACTCAACTTAGTGTGTCCTAAATTTACCAAAACACCACAACTAACCATTGCAAATGGTAGACATATCGTGGTAGAATCTAGCTTAAAGAGTATTGGATCCATGTTTGTTCCTAATTCCACCAAACTTAATGCCACTTCCGATAGCTTGTGGGTTATTTCTGGTCCTAACATGGGAGGTAAGAGTACCTTTTTGAGACAGAATGCTTTGATAGTGATCTTGGCACAGATCGGTTGTTTTGTACCGGCTGATAAAGCAAGCATTGGAATTGTGGACAAACTATTCACGAGAATTGGAGCTTCAGATGACCTTTTTAGTGATCTCAGCACTTTTATGGTGGAAATGGTGGAAACAAGTAATATATTGAAGAACGCCACTTCAGATTCATTGGCTATTGTTGATGAAATCGGTAGAGGAACCAGTGGAAAGGAGGGTCTTGCCATCGCCTATGCCACTCTACTCAGTCTTTTAAAGGAGAAAAAGTGTCGTACATTATTTGCTACACACTTCGGAAAAGAATTAAACCAATTGTTGGAAGAAAATAAGATCAATCAGAAAAAGATCAAGTATTACAGAACAAAACTATTAGAGAAGAAGGTAAATCCAGGTGATGATCCGGATTTCATAATAGACCACTCGTTGGAGCCTGGTATCTGTGATCGATCTTATGCTTTGGAAGTTGCCCGCATGGCCGGTTTCCCTGACAGCGCTTTAAATCATGCTATCGCTGCATTGGAGGTATTAGATAGAAAACAGCTTGTTCCTTAAGCTGTGTGTAAGTATTCGTCCCCTTGTATAAAATGTGAATATATTTACAAATATTTTTATTTTTTGCAAAAATTTAGATTACATGAAAGTCGATAGATAACAGTCATCAAAAGCTATCAGGTGGTCTACTTTTTTTGAAACGATATGTAATGCAATTATTCTATTTACTGAGGAGGTGGGTTCTGATTTTGATTCTGTAATAATTGATTGGAAATCAATTGTTGAAGCTGTTGTAATTGAGATTGATCGATATTTTGGGGAATTTGGGACTGTGGTATTGGTGGCAACTGTGCTCCGTGTGACATTTGTCCCATTTGTGGGACTTGTGTATGGCCCGAGCTAAACTGAACTGGCTGGTTAGGTAACTGCTGACCATAAGCATGCTGATTGTATGGGGGTTGAACTTGTTGTGGATGTGCTTGAGGATGTTGGGCCCATTGGTTTGGTGGATAACCAACATTACCATGTGGTACTTGTACAGGGTAAGCTGGGATATTTGGATTCTGTCCATTTGGATTTATGAATTGTTGCTGATTAGCGAATTGAACTTGATTGAATGGAATTCCATATGGCGAATTTGGTTGAAATTGACCCATGTTATGCAATTGGGCTTGCTGGCCAGTGTATTGCTGTTGTGGAATATGAGTAGAATGATTCATTTGAACAGGTTGATGATAGGTTTCGTTAGTTCTAGTTTGATGGGAATTCTGGTGTGAATTATAATTGTATGATGCTTGGCTCCTAGGATGAACACGAGGTTCTTGAGGTTGAGCATACCCATAAGCTTGAAATCTCTTTGCATCTGAACCTGCAGACTCAACAGTCCTCTTACGTGATTCTTTCGAATCATCCTTTTTATTCTTGTTTTTCTTCTTCTTTTTCGATTTCATTTCTGCTTCCTTCTCATCATCAGAGAACTCTTGCTCTTCAACAGGTAACTCTTCATCATGACAGTTACTGGCATCAGTACCTTTCAAAGTTTTGATAGAATCAGTGTAAATAAAGTGAGAATCTGGAACCACGTAATATATAGTCTTACCTTTTATATCTTGATGTTTCTCAAATTCTTCGACGTTATTGAACTTTACCCGGTATACTGGGTTTTGAAGCTTTCCGAAGATTTCAAATAATGGGCCAAGGATAGTTCTGTCCTCAAAACATAAAACCGATTGCTCTTTCAATACTCTGAACTCACCAGAAACGTTGGCTTTAATGATGACACTGTTCTCGACGAGTGCTGTAACAACCCCTATAGGCTCAATGGGGGCGTTTTCTGGAATCTTGTATCCCTCTGGTAACACTGGGGCCATTTCGTTTCCAACCTCGTTTTTCGAGAGAATAGGACCGGTGATAGTTTCACCATCTTCATCAGAGTCTTCCGCCCTGACAGCATTTCCTTCCTCCTCTTCTGAATCTGAGTCAGAATCTGAATCCGAACTAGAGCTACTGTCAGAATCCGAACTTAAACCGTCGATAATGATGTCATCATCCGATAACTGTTTGATGTCCTCTTCGGTCTTTTGGTTTAAGAAGTTCTGTAAAGATTTCTCAGCTTTTTCTTTTTCTTCCTTCGATTCCTCTTTCTGGATCACTTCAGTGATCTTGAGCAGAGAATGTCCAAGGTCTGGTAGTGGTACCTCAGCATTATTATTCTGAACATTGTTTGCTTCAGTATGTTGTTTTTGGGGCAGGATATCAGTTGGTGATTCGGAATTGTTTAAAGGTGTTGTCTGACTTTGTGCTTCTGGCGCCACTGAAGCTTCCGCTTCAACTGGTCTGGTTATTTCATCAACGTCCTGTGGATTTGATGGATCGTCAATGCTGACCTTATCTTCTGAACTAGAGGCAATTGGCTTAAGCGTTTCGGTACCCTCAATGCCGTTTTGGTGCTTGGAGATTTCAACTGATCCATGAGTCTTCTCTGGGGATTCCACAACTGTGCTCTTAATTGATGCATCAGATTCCACCACAACTCCAGATTCCTTATTAGAAGATTCTGCATCCAAGGTGACATCTTTAGACAGAGTAGCCACCGACTCTTCCACTTTTTCCAGACCTTCAACTGATGTATCATTTGCAGAGGTACATTCTCCTAATGAAGCACCTGAGTGTAGCTGAACAGAAGATTCAGCCACCAGATTTGGTTCCGATGCATCGACAGATTGGACCGGTACTTGAGGCTCTTGAACTGAGGATTGCTCGACCATTTTCTGTTCCTCCATTGTAGCTGCCATTGCTTTCTCCATATTACAAACTGTAGGCGCGTTAGCGATGCTCATCACTCTCATCACAAGAAGCACGTGACGAGTCACATGCCATTATGTATTCAGGTGTGAAGCGATTGTGGGGCCATGTTGAACTTTCGCAGTATTCGAGAGGCCAATTGCCGTTTAATGGAGGATGAGTTGTGCCCTTGAGTAAACACAGTACTAGAAATGTGCTGTTGGTGCTTCCTGGTGCTGGTGACCTGTAGAAGAAGACCATCACATGACCTCACGTGATCGCGTGCAGTATTTATCAGACTGGAAAATGTGAGACCAGGGCCAGAAAATGCGATGTATGGTTACCCGGAGCGGCGATTTTGTGGCACGAGCGCCAGCATCCAGTACATAAAAATTTTTCAGTTGAACTTTTCAATTTTTCTTTTCCTTGTTTACAAACATAAGTTAGTTCAAAATGGGTGCCTACAAGTACTTAGAAGAGTTGCAAAGAAAGAAGCAATCCGATGTCATGCGTTTCTTGTATCGTGTTAGATGCTGGGAATACAGACAAAAGACTGTTATCCACAGAGCTTCCAGACCATCTAGACCAGACAAGGCCAGAAGATTAGGTTACAAGGCCAAGCAAGGTTTCGTCATCTTCAGAATCAGAGTCAGAAGAGGTGGTAGAAAGAGACCTGTGCCAAAGGGTGCTACTTATGGTAAGCCAACCAACCAAGGTGTCAACAAGTTGAAGTACCAAAGATCTGCCAAGTCTACTGCTGAAGAGAGAGTTGGCCGTCGTGCTTCTAACTTGAGAGTCTTGAACTCTTACTGGGTTAACCAAGACTCCACCTACAAGTACTTCGAGGTCATCTTGCTCGACCCATCTCACAAGGCTATCAGAAACGACCCAAGATACAACTGGATCGTTAACCCAGTCCACAAGAGAAGAGAAGCCAGAGGTCTTACTGCCACCGGTAAGAAGTCCAGAGGTATCAACAAGGGTCACTTGTTCAACAACACCAAGGCTGGTCGTCGTCACACCTGGAAGAGACAAAACACTTTGTCTTTGTGGAGATACAGATCTTAAGTGTAGTGGCATCATTGATGGCACTATGCGCATGGGTTTCCTCCAGTTGTTCTCTGGACTATTTGGGGTTTTTCTATGGTGTATATTTGTGTAAATGAATATCGAGATCACATGTTGTAGTCACGTGCGCGAGTAGATCCACTCCGTTGGGGGTTTGACCGGGAAAACCGCCAAAGCTACATTCCTTAATTGACAGCTATCAGGCTCGAAGTGTAGGGAATCATGGTGGATGCTGCAGGTTGTGGCAGCGTTTAGATTAGCACTCAGGCCCGTTATCTACCGAGTCAGTTTTGACTCCAACTAATTACGACCAATTTTTTCTTGGCCGGCGCACGCCCAAGATCTATTAGTTGTTAAGGAGCTTGGGCCCGTTTTCGTTGGGTATCACTTCTTATCATAATGACTAGCTACACTAAAACTGCCATCTTGTCTGTCTATGACAAAACCGGCTTATTGGACTTAGCCAAGGGTTTGGTTGCTGCCAATGTCCGTATCTTGGCTTCAGGAGGAACCGCTAGATTGGTCCGTGGGGCCGGATTCCCAGTCGAGGACGTCTCCACCATCACCAAGGCTCCAGAGATGTTGGGAGGAAGAGTCAAGACTTTGCACCCAGCTGTCCATGGTGGTATTTTGGCCAGAAACTTGGAGAGTGACGAAGAAGACTTGGCCGCTCAAGGCATTGAAAAGGTCGACTTCGTTGTCTGTAACTTGTACCCATTCAAGGAGACTGTTTCCAAGGTCGCTGTGACCATTGATGAGGCTGTGGAAGAAATTGACATTGGTGGTGTCACCTTGTTGCGTGCTGCTGCCAAGAACCACTCCAGAGTGGTTATCTTGTCCGACCCTAAGGACTACGCTGGTTTCTTGGAAGAATTGAAGGGTGGTGAAATCACCTCTGAAACCAGAAACAGATACGCCCTCAAGGCTTTCGAACATACTGCCGATTACGATGTTGCAATTTCTGACTTCTTCAGAAAGCAATACTCCGAAAACGTCTCTCAATTGCCATTGAGATACGGTGCCAACCCACACCAAAAGCCAGCTCAAGCTTTTGTCTCCCACGGTGAATTGCCATTCAAGGTCTTGAATGGTTCCCCAGGTTACATCAACTTGTTGGATGCTTTGAACTCCTGGCCATTGGTTAAGGAATTGTCTGCCTCCTTGAACTTGCCTGCTGCTGCTTCCTTCAAGCACGTTTCTCCAGCTGGTGCAGCTGTTGGTTTGCCATTGTCTGACATTGAAAAGAAGATTTACTTCGTTGAAGACATTGAAAACTTATCTCCATTGGCCAACGCTTATGCTAGAGCCAGAGGTGCCGACAGAATGTCTTCATTCGGTGATTTCATTGCCTTGTCTAACATTGTTGACTTGCCAACTGCTCAAATCATCTCTAAGGAAGTTTCCGATGGTGTCATTGCTCCAGGTTACTCCCAAGAAGCTTTGGACATCTTGAAGAAGAAGAAGGGTGGTAAGTACTGTGTCTTGCAAATTGACCCAAACTTCAACCCAGAACAGTTGGAATCCAGACAAGTTTACGGTATAACATTGCAACAAAAGCGTAATGATGCTATCATCAAGAGCACTTCTTTCAAGGAGATTGTGTCTCAAAACAAGCAATTAACCGAGCAAGGTACCATTGACTTGACTGTTGCTACCATTGCATTGAAATACACCCAATCTAACTCCGTTTGTTACGCCAAGAACGGTATGGTCATCGGTTTGGGAGCTGGTCAACAATCTCGTATCCACTGTACCAGATTGGCTGGTGACAAGGCTGACAACTGGTGGTTCAGACAACATCCAAAGGTTTTGGGTTTCAAGTGGGCCAAGGGTGTTAAGAGACCAGAGAAGTCCAACGCCATTGATTTGTTCGTTACTGGTCAAATCCCAACCACCGAACCAGAAAAGACCGAGTACGAGTCTAAGTTCGAGGTTTTGCCAGAACCATTGACTGAGAAGGAAAGAGAAGAATGGTTATCCAAGTTGAACAACGTTGCTTTGTCCTCTGATGCTTTCTTCCCATTCCCAGACAATGTCTACAGAGCCGTCAGATCTGGTGTCAAGTTTATCGCTGCTCCATCTGGATCCGTCATGGACAAGGCTGTCTTTGGTGCTGCTGACTCTTTCGATGTTGTTTACGTCGAAAACCCAATCCGTTTGTTCCACCATTAGTGTACTTTAATTCTTGAGTCCAGACACTCCTAATCGATTTTTCTAGAATGGTGATTTGCTTGACCTAGGCTGCTCCACCAAAAGATCATGATGCTTGTCTTACAGTATAATAAATAAAATTCACGTAAAAACCCCGCATCATGTAGAGCGTGGCGTCCAAATGAAGCATAGGTGACGTTGGACTTAGTTCCGATTGAACTTCGCCATTGGTGTCTTGGTTGTGGCTGGTGTACTAGTGAACAGTTCCCAGCTGGAAAATCGCTTTTAACAGTATCACAGGACAATGCTGTCCAACTGCAGATTTGCGAGCGTTAGTTTGTTTCATGCCTTCAATTGAGATTTTACATTGACAAATACCAATTGAATCGATTCAATGCATGGAATAGCACGGAGATTGCCCATTCCGAAATTGCTTTCATACGTTGTCACCATCGGTAGGCAGAAAGCCTCGGTAATTTTTTCGCACTGGCCCCAAAATCCTCGCTAAGTTGATGAAGTTTCCATTTTTTCTGAGTACGTTCTCCAGGTCTCCAGTTGAGAGTCGCTATATTTACGATCCCGATCCATTTTCCGTAGTAGGAATCTCGCGCGAACGTTTTTTAAAGTACTGGACTGTTGTAATTTGAACAATTTGCCACCATTAAACCCACAAAGCTTTATTAATCGTAACTAATGCATTTCGCTGCAAAATGAATTGGATGTTATTGAGGGGAAGATTCGTCTTAGATAGCTGAACCAATCGGGGAATTATTCTACACTTTACCAACTATGGTCCCTGACCCGCAAATTCTTTTTGTGCGACTTTGTAATAAACACGTCAATGGAAAGTTCAACAACCTCAAACCTTAGATTGGATTGAACACTAAACAGAACCAGGTGGTTACGTTGCATTCGTTGGACTCAACTCATATTTACACAAGTTACTAGTTTACTCTAACTGTTCTAGCCACAGTTACCTCTGGTCAAACGTAACCTTCAATACCTTCATCTCAATCATGAGTTCGGAATACACGTATGACGAAAATGGTGAAACTTGGCCATTCTTCTTGTTGGCCATGTTGTGCTTGGTCTTAGTTCCTTTGTCCATCAAGTACGTGCTCAACTTGACCAATCTGTCAGATGTTAAGTCCATAAACCTGAAGACCAAGGGTGCCATAAATGAAACCGTGGCAGTGGAAAATGCTGCCCAAATCAAAAGCTTCCAATCCAAAAAGAAGTCATCTCGTATCTTTAACCTTTCCCTCTTGGTTCTTATCGTGGGTTGGGGATTGTTTGCTTACGTTGCCCTTTACCTCGTGAAAGAGGCCGATTTGCAAGGAGCATTTGACCCATACGCCATCTTAGATGTCTCACAATTCGCTACCGAAAGAGAAATCAAGAGTAAATACAGAAAGATGTCTCTTAAGTTCCATCCAGATAAGGTCGCCAAAGACTTGTCTGAAGCTGCCAAACAAGAGATGGAAGCTGCGTTCATCAGAATCAACTTGGCTTACAAGTCTTTGACCGACGAAGTCACCAGAAATAACTACTTGAAATTCGGACACCCAGATGGACCTCAAGATGTCAGTCATGGTATTGCTTTGCCTAAATTCTTGGTCGAGGGTAAGTACTCCTCGTTAATGGTTGTTATCTACTTTTTGTTGATTGGTGTCTTATTGCCAACAATCGTTGGTAAATGGTGGTCCAATGTTAAGGCTTATACCAAGAAGGGATTGCACATCGAAACTGCAGGAATTTTTACTAGAAAATTGACCAACAGAGACCCTACCAAGGTCTACACCGTGTATGACTTGTTGGACTGGATCTGTTTGAGTCATGAAATCAGAACTAACTTCAGCCATTTGGACTATAATAAGGTAAGAGATTTGATTGCCAGACATTTGAACAGAAACTTTGAATACGTTAAGACCAACCCAGCATTGGAGGCTGACAAAGTTAGACTTGTTTCAATGTTGCCAAGATTGATTGAGGGTTTGATCGACATTGCCTTGGTCTTCAGACAAGGTGATATTGTCTTGGTAGCTAGCGAATTGCAAAAGCATATCGTTCAAGCTGTTAAACCAGAAGGTAAACACCACGAAATCTTGCAATTACCTTACGTGAACAGAGCTACAGTTGAAGCTTCTGGTGTCAGAAAGCTCGGAAAATTATTCGCTATGTCAAAGGAAGAAGCAGGAAAAGTTTTGGGTATTGAGGACAAGGCTAAGTTAGACACTGCATTGAATGTCGCTGCCAGCATCGGTTCTTTGAGAATCCTCGAGGCTGAATTCAAAGTTCCAGGTGAAGAGACCGTTCCTCCAATGTCCAATGCCCACATTTCTGTTAAGTTCTTGGTCAAATCTCCAAGACTCAAGTCTTGTCCAGAGATTGCCGATGAAAAATTGAAAGATGAAGAAACGTTGGAGTACATGAAGAATCCAGCCATTCTCAATGAACAACAACCAGTGCTTCCTTTCAGTTACGTTCCTTTCTTCCCCACAACTTTCCGTAACCAATGGACTGCTATTTTGTTATCCCAAAAAGATGGAAAGTTGGTTGAAGGAACCTCTTCTTACAAATTAGAGAACATCGACTTGAGCAATTTGTCCTTGGACCAAAAATCATGGAAGGAAGGCAAAGATGTTGTCATTAGCACTTTCAAAATCAACTTGATGGTTCCATCACCTCAAACAGAAGGAGTTTTCAGTTTCAGACTTCTCATGAAAAACAATGCATACTTTGGATGTGATGTTGATATTCCAATTGATTTAGTTGTTAAATCTCCTCCAATGAAATTGAGCTTCAACAAGAAGGAAGTTGATTCAGATGACGATGAAAGTGATATTTCCGACCCCGAGGAAGATTCTTTGGCCGGCGCTTTGGCCGCTTTGAAAGGTCAAATGCAACAACAACAACCACAAAAGTCATCACAAATTGAGGAAGATGAGGTCAGCGATAATGAGAGTGTTTTCAGCGATATAGATACAGACACCGAGGATGAAGCAGATAATTAGATCGTATAATGGCATAACATAGTTCCTATTTGCGAATACGTAAACTATTTAAACTTTCAAGGTCAAGATCACGGCATCAGGGTTTTCTATGCCTTGGGTCTTGTAGTAACCAGTTATAATCGGACCTTTAGAGAACCCCTTTTTCTCGTACCATTCAATGGCCTTCTTGTTGTCAACATGGGCATGAAGGGTGATTTCATGTACGAATCTTTTCTTGGTCTCTTCAATTAAGAACTCCAAGAGACGGGAGCCAATGCCCAAGTTTCTGTACAGTTCAAGAACAGCGAAACTTTCCACATAGACTGCGTTCGGAATCTGGTCTTTTATACGTAATTGCTGAGTGTTTTCATATGAGTTGGTGGATTGGGCAGTATTGTAAGATTTTGCTTTGATGACACCCACTGGCAACTCTGAGTAGTAGGCTATTTTCACTAGTTGATCCGACTCAAGGGCTTCTTTGTACCATTGCTCAGGGAAAGTGGTTGACAACGTCACTTCATTGATTTTGCGAAGAATTCCAATGTTATTTGGAGTCAAGTCGTCCAAGGACACGATATCTCTTCCCATTGATGTAGTTCGAGTGTTAGTTCCAGTTGGCAAAGTTGAAAAATTATGATGGATCACGTGGTACAAGAGTGAATAGGTGAAGCAGAGAGATCCTTCAGATTACCGACGCTGCAGTTCCGACACATGGAAGATGAACAAACTTCCTCTTATATAAGAAATAAGAGAGTTGGCTGTTGACCATCGGAATGTTATTACTTTTTTTTTTGTGGATGTTTCTTGAAGTAGAATGAGTGTATATTAATTTGCATTAATCGAGAGCAAAATTTAGTTCGAGTTTCAGCACGTAATTGATAACTTGGAAACCCCAAATTATTGGATTTTGCTTCCATGGTAATTGCAGAATGTTGCAATGTATTGAAATTGTCTAATGGTAATTATGTGATTTTTCTGTGAATGAACCTGTTTTTAATAGGTCAAATTTCGTTTTGTGGAGAATAGATGTGTTTTCAAAACAGGACTAACTGGGTCAAGATACGTAGCGAAGTAATGTGAACTGCCACAAACAGAACCATCAAAATGAGCAATTTGATCTCAATTCCTACAGTTTCATATATTCACGAGATGCCGATTTGTTGCTACAAATGCACCCCATTTTGTTTGCGGTTGTATGTAGGCCTCGGGGAGTTCCGTTTTTGGTGTGAAGAAGTAAGTTGAGAAATATTTCCAAATAAAACCATATGTAGGCTTCCAAACCAACCTCCCCGGGGTAGAACTGGCCGTCAAAACCACCCCAATACTGTCACGGGGTTGTGTTACATGAGCGCCCAAAATCACCTGCTAATTGTGAAATGTTCATACTCCGGGTGAAGCCACCCCACCATTGCCATATATGCACGACCTCTCTGGGGTACAAACGTCGCTTGTGAATGTCCCACAGTCACTAACATGCTTACTTCCATTCTTATCGTACTTGTGATAGTGTTCCTCTTCAGGAACAGCTTGTCAGATGTGTCAGTGTTCAATCCATTCAGTGAACAGCAGAACAAAGAGGAGCCTATCGTGGAGGGTAAGTTCACGCCATTAACGTTGAAGAAGTACAATGGAGTCGAGGATCCAAAAATCTTCTTGGCCGTGAAGGGAAAGGTGTACAATGTGACCCAAGGTGCCTCGTTCTACGGGCCGGGCGGACCATATGGTAACTTTGCTGGTAGAGATGCTTCCAGAGGGTTGGCCAAGAACTCGTTTGAAATAGAGCTTTTGGCTCCCGTTGATGGGCCCATCGACGAGTTGAAGGGTTTGACTTCTGCAGAGATCGAGTCGTTAGATGGCTGGGAAGAACACTTCGAAAACAAGTACCCCATTGTGGGCTCTTTGCATGAAAATGGTGCTATCGACTCACAGGAGTAGTAGACCTCGACCAACCAGAAGCCACCTGATCATAAGCACAAGTTTATATGATAAGGTTGGAAACCCACGTTTAGCGCAAGCAAATGTGCCAGCTAAGTTACCATCAAGGCACTTTTCTTCTGTTCCGGTGAATGTGGAACAGTTCTGCCTTTCTCCTTGCCACCAGCAATGATATTTCTCCACCATCGTTAAAGACTACAAATATAAAGGACCCCATAATCAATATGTAGTAATTTTTGCAACTTGTAGACCAAAGGTGAAAGCGTATAAGAACTAATTATATTCATGTCGTGAAAGGCTTTTGCTCGGTTTTTGTGTTTGGACCAGATTCGTTGAATCTTGCTATTCACAACTTGAAACCCTCTTATACGCACAGACACTTCTTCACCTGTACTAAATAAAATTACGACCTTAAAATACGAAAATCTCAAAAGCAAACCATTCAATTAGATGCAATTCTTTGCATGAATATTACCAAAGTTAATTAGAGCCAGGGGGAGTAGTGAAGAGGCAGCCCATGTGCCTAGTAGGTTTGCCCCAGCTCCTACAATTTGTTGATGCCATCTCGCACTACCAAGTGTAGTAAACATTTTTTCTTCAACAACTTAACTCCAAACTCGACTACAGCATGAGTTACAGAGGAAGAGGAAGAGGCGGTTATAACAATCAATACAATAACAACAACAACCGTAACAACTTCAGCCAACAAGCCGTGAATGATTTCGTCGATCAGAATTCCGTTGGGGTGGAGATACTTGGATGGAACGGCGCCAGCGCCGAGGAGTGTGTGAACTTCATCTCCAGGAAATGTAAAATAGTGGTGTCTAATTACAGTGTTGATCCCGCAACCGGTATTCTCAAGGGGTACGTCAAGTCCATGAACCAAGCAAATGATCTCTTGAACTGGTCCGGTGTCAAATTTGCCGGACAAGCATTAAGAATAAAGAAGTCAGTATCGGCCGATTCATTCTCTGGTGGAATGGGAGTCAATAACAGCAGTACCGGAAATGCCATTGAGGCATTGTCGCTGTTCTTGAAGTCCCGATACCAACCAGAAATCAAGATGTTGAACCTTAGTTCTGTCAAACAAGATCCATCAGTTAACGCTGGCGGGTTTTTCAATTCGAACTCAACTTCGTCCAAGTTTTTCCCTGCATTAATGAAAGTTGCTACAGAACTCAAGATGGATGTCATCAGTGTGGATTTATCTGGCAACGAGCTTCATGATTTGTCCACCGTTTCCACCTTAGCACAAGCATTTCCTACTTTGCAAAATCTTTCTTTGGTCAACAATAATTTCAACAAAGTCAAAAGTTTTGAACTCTGGAAAAACAAGCTCAATTATTTGCGTGAATTGGTCCTCGCTGGTAATCCTTTAACCAGTGGAATGAATGGCAATGGTGACATCAAACTAGAACTTATGAAGATTTTCCCAAGATTGGTTGTCTTGAATGGGGAAATAATAAGAAACGAACAAGCTTTGAAGGTGAATTTGACCTTTCCCTTCGAAAATCCTGCATCCATGTTCTTCCAAGATGAGGAGACCCAGAATATGGCCACAAACTTCATTTCAAACTACATCAAATTGTGGGACTCCAATAGATCGGATTTGATGATCCTCTATCAGAATGAATCTCAATTTTCGATGCAAGTAGATTCTTCCCATCCTCATTTGATAGAATCTTCTACTAATTCTAATTTTGCTGGAGGTTCTGATTTTGGATATTACATCCCAATATCCAGAAATTTAACTCGTGTTAGCTCAGCAAAAATTAGAGCCACCAGAGTTGCTACTGGTCAAGAAGCAATTTTCAAGTTGTTTACGCAATTACCCAAGACTCGTCATGAATTGATGACGAAACCACAATTGTTCAGCATGGAGTGTTATAGATATCCAAACTTGGGTGGAATCATGATTACCATTCATGGTTCATTTGAAGAAATTGCACAACCTGATAATTTGGAAGCATTGAATGCAGGTGGTCCAAGAGGAAGATTCACCAATAAGAAAAAGATCCCTCTCTCCAAAAAATCGTTTGATAGAACTTTTGTTGTTATCCCTGGTCCAAATGGAAGCATGATCGTCGCAAGTGATTTGTTGTCCATTAGAAACTTCTCTGGTACTGATGCATGGAATTTGACCTTACCAGCTAGTGGACCTCCTAGTAATGTACCAACCCCTCAAGGTACCCCAGCACCCGGAGTGCCTGCTGGACCTACACCAACTACTGCAGATCTTCCTCCAGAAATCAAGTCAAGCTTTAGTCAACCCCAACAAGAACTCTTGGTCAAGATTCTTTTGGAAACAAAGTTGACCATACAATACGGTGTGATGTTATGCGAGCAAAGCAATTGGGACTACCAACAATGTACTATAAACTTCAAAAATTCGGTGGCATCTCTTCCCAGAGAGGCGTATATGTGATTAATCAAGGCCATAGAAAAGACATATCCACTGTATTATTGCAAACAAAAAAAATAGCTACTTAATATTTATTATTTCTTTGAGTATCAGTTTTATCAATATTCGTAGTAATTGTAAGCGTTGTATGTATCGATGAAATTACTAAATAAATGCAGCAGTAGAATACTTAGTTTAAATAAACTGTTTGTCACGTGCCCATTCACATGATTTAGACGTGGTTTATAGTACTTTACTTAAACACATCACCTTTACGTCTCCAACAGACCCCTTTCCGTTGTCTCCAACAGACAAAATGGGCTACAATATCGCAATGGTGACGGATTTCTTCTACCCCCAGTCAGGGGGTGTTGAGTTTCACGTTCACCATCTTTCCCAAAAGCTAATTGACCTTGGACACAATGTGATTATCATCACTCACGATTATGGTAGCAGATCTGGTATAAGAACTCTTACCAATGGATTAAAAGTCTACTATGTGCCATTTGTGGCAGTTTTCCGAAGTTCTACGTTCCCGTCATTGTTTCTGGCTCTTCCAATCCTAAGAAACATCTATATCCGAGAGCAAATCAATATTGTCCATGGACATGGTTCGTATTCTAACATCTGTCACGAGGCAATTCTTCATGCCCGAACTATGGGATTGAAGACAGTGTTTACAGATCATTCTCTCTTTGGTTTCGCTGGTCTCTTAACAATTATTGGAAACAAGATTTTGAAATTTACCTTGAGTGATACCAATCATATCATCTGTGTGTCTCATACGTGTAAAGAGAATACTGTTTTGAGAGCAACAATTGACCCTACCAATGTACTGGTTATACCAAATGCGGTGATATCCAAGGACTTCTATCCGTTAGAGACCCCACGTCCATTGATACGTAAGAATATCACCATCGTGGTAATTTCAAGATTATTTCCTAACAAGGGAGCGGACTTGTTGACAGCTGTCATTCCCCGTATTTGCATGCTTAATCCCAATGTTAATTTTCTAATAGCTGGTGACGGACCCAAGTTTCTTGACCTTGAACAAATGAGAGAGAAGTACTTCTTGCAAGAACGAGTCACCCTCATGGGTTCTGTAAGACATGAAGACGTCAGAAGTATCATGGTCAAAGGTGACATATATTTGCATCCTTCCGTGACAGAAGCATTTGGTACGGTTATTGTGGAAGCGGCATCATGTGGGTTATATGTTGTGACCACCAGAGTGGGTGGTATTCCAGAAGTGTTGCCGAGCCATATGACTTCATTTGCTGAACCAGAAGAAGATTCCTTGGTAGAAGCGGCCAACGATGCCATACGAAGAATGGAATCTGGAAAAATAGACACATCGAAATTTCACAGAGAGGTAGCAAAGATGTACAGTTGGGAAAACGTCGCCAAACGTACAGAGAATGTCTACAATTCCTTATACTCTGAAAGGCCAGACGAATCTTTATTGATTCGTCTTCAAAAGTACTACTGTTGTGGATTTGTGGCAGGTAAATTCTTTGTTTTAAACGTTATTATTGATATTTTTATTTTGAAGATTTTGGACTGGCTCCAACCTGCAAAGAATATAGATCTAGCCACAAAATGGCCAAAAAAGAAACAAGTTGAAGAAATTGAAGACTGAATCAAGGGTTGTTGTTCATTTCTAATTCTTCAAGCAATTAATTTTTTCCTGTTCATAGTGAAGTGCTTGTTCCCAAAGATTCAAAGTTATATAGCGCTGTCTAGTCTCTTTAGGAGTCCATTCGTTGGAAAAGTCAAGTTTTACTGGCTTAGATTGTAAGGCCAATTTTCTTATCGAGCGAGAGAGTTGTACAATTGAAGGTGTAGAAGCTTGCTTTTTCGTCGGCTTTATAGGCTTATTCAACCACACTAATTCAATTTGATGCTTACTTGAGTCATAACTTTGTATGAATCCTCTAAGTTGGATAATTTCTTCAATCATTGACATTTGTTGTATAGCATCTTTCTCTGATTTCAAGTCATTAAAGCTTCCTAGAAGATCTCCGTTTTCAAATATCTTACTGGATTTCTTCAAATCATTTATCTCAGCTTCCAAATCTAGGTTTTTAAGAATCAACTCTTGTAACCGTTCTTTAGAAGATTGATATTCTGCCTTAGAGTTCGTCAATTCCATCCTCAATTTTCCTAGTCTCTCACTATTGGTTTCACCTAATGTGCGCATATTTCCTTTTAACATCTCAACATTTAGCTGAAGCTCCTCCATCACTTTGTCCTTTTCAAGAATAAGTTCTGTTGCTTTGGTATATTTTGCATGGAGTTCTTCAAGTTCGTCTTCGTCCCTATTGGTGGAAGTCTGTTTTATCAGAAGCGAAGCTTTAAATCTATCATAGAAAGAAGTATTATCCTGAATTTCTTCCTTTTTATAGGCGATCATAAAGATTCTTTGTATTCTTTCCTCAACCTCATTATTAATAAGTTTTCTTATGGCTGTTGAATCATTATCGATTCTCAATATTTCGTATGCATCGAAAGCAGCCATAATCTTAAGTTCAAGAAATCTTAAAAACTCAAAAATATCGATGTTCGGATCAGTTAGTATTATATCTCCCGGTATGGACTCTATTATTTTTGATAGCTCGGCAGATTTCAAGTCGAACTTGATTAGCATTTCACGAAATGATGTCAAGTTCTCTTCTTCCTTTAAGATATCATCATGCTTAACGTCTCGTGCGAGAGTTGATAATTGAATATTGCACTTAAAGAAAATGTTTATAGATGAAAGTAAGAAACACATTAAGTGTAAATTACTTCTAACATGATTATCATTAAATGAAAAAGGCGCCGAATCCATTAAAGATTTTAATATTCCTTGATAATCCAGCTCAATTATGGAATTGGCTTCTCTCATTGAACTTGAGACATTCTTCAAGAAAATTTCAATGTTTTGTAGAATTTTTGATAAGGCTGTGTAATCATCCATGTTGATTTCAACTAATTTCAAAAGAGTTTCCAATAGATTCAATAATATCGTGTTCCCCCAAACCATCTGAAACGTGCTTTTCTTTTCTTCGGGAGCAACATTATTGATAATATTATTTAGAGAGTCTTCGATGATTCGGCAATATACTATGTTCGTTTTTATTGAAAAAATTACTTCTAGATGGCCCTTTAATTCGCTGGGTATTTCCGTAAGTAACCATGTAAGTCTCTCTTTATATGAATTTAAAAGGCTTTCGGATAACATTGCTGAAAATGAATTTGAGAAATTCAACGATTCTAACCTTTTTATTTCTAATTTGCATGACTCTATTTGTGTAGATCTATCAAAATTTTCTTTTTCACTAGAGTCTTCTGGTGCATGATTAGCCTGTTTGATTTTTGATGATAGGTATGCATTCTTTTTTTCAAGATCTTTTATCAACGATTGGTTTTGCTTGATAATCTCCAGCAAACTTTTCAAGTCTTTTCTCAAATCTAACTCCACGTATTTTTGATTTTCTTCCAAGCTTTTGTCAAGCTCATGCAATTCGTTTAATTCGTCGACATTTTTTTGAAGAGATGAAATTTTATTTGAAAGCCTTTCATTTTCCATATTCAAGTGCTCAATCATCTTTTCCAGTGCCAATGCCGAATCCAATTGGGTTTGTAATGATCTGATGGTCTCTTCTGCAGAATTTAGCTTCTTCGATAGTATGGGGTAATCCGATAACGTGGAATTATTGTTTTTAATTTGTTGATGCAAAGCCAGAATTTCTTGTTTAAAATTCAATTCAGATTGCTCGTTCAACTTCTGCAAGTTGATAAGAGCTGCTTCTAACGATTTATTTCTCAGAAGTATCAATTGAACATCCTTATTACTATTCCCTTCTCCAAGTTGATTTTTGATTTCGTATTCGATTTGCTTATTCAATTCCGCTTCTTCAGAAATAATTTGGAAATCTACTTTGAGCTCATCATATTTTTCTTGTAATTCAGATAATTGCTTCAACAAGTCTTCTTTTGATGTGACGAGGAAATCTTTATCAGTCGAAATCATTTCTAGCTGACTTTCAAGATCACTTGACCGGAATCGTTCTTCCTCCAAAGCTTTCTTGTATTTTTGTATATCGAGTTTAGTTGTTTGAAGCTTTTCCTGAAGCTTTTCAATAATTTTATGAAGGGTTGAAGTAGATGTTTCTTTGGAATCAGAACTGATTTTTGGGTCGGGATTTTTCATTTGGACAACACCTCTCGGCTTTGAATTGGGCGAATCAAGCAGTGCAGAAGCTGGTTTGATTAAGGATTGACGGACAAATACACCATAGGTCCCTTTATTAGCACAATTGAAGTACCGTACTTCATTTACGGAACCATCATTCTTACCTTTCTCATTATCCAATTCTACACCAAACCATACACCTGGCGCAAATTTAGTTTCTCCTATGAATCTAATGATCCCTGGCTCATCTCGTACTGTGACCCTTTGCCCGATCATACACCTCTCTTTCTATGTGGATCAAATAGGGTGCTATGTCAATAGTAGAAATCGGAATTACGCGTCTGTTACTTTATCACGTGTGGTGTAGAGTTCCGGTTACCTACTACAGAATATAAATATTCATGAAAGTGACAGTTAAAGATGCTGGAACGTCCAGATATTCAAGCACAGATGGATGAAAGAGATATTCGCCGATATGATGGATTCTAATTATTCACGCCAGAAGTCTGGATCCCAGAAGTGCCCTTCGTCAACTGCTTGATTTCAACATTAGATCTGATCACGTGTGTCGAATGTGAATATCAACAGGAACCAAATACGAGATAGTCCACAACCATGTCTCATCAGAACAACTCATCAGTTTCCAGCAGTGGGGCTGGATCTAGCAAAAGAGCATTGGGGAATCTTAAACTTGAATTGCTCAATGAACAGAAACAGGAAATCCGTGAAGCATTCTCGCTTTTCGACATGAATAATGATGGGTGTTTGGATTACCATGAGTTGAGGGTGGCCTTCAGAGCACTTGGGTTTGACTTATCCAAGAGAGAAGTCTTGGACATAATACACGAATACGATACAGATGACAGGAATCTAATCACCTATGAAAATTTTTTCCAGGCAGGTACGTACTTCAAAACAACAATTAACACCGTTTGAATATTAACATTTAGTTGGAGAAAGAATCGTGAATAGGGATCCTCTTGATGAAATACGCAGGGCGTTCAAGCTTTTTGATGACGATAACACCGGGAAAATCAGCTTGAGAAATTTAAGAAGAGTTTCCAAAGAGTTGGGCGAAAACTTGACTGATGACGAATTGAGGGCCATGATTGATGAATTTGACTTGGATGAGGATGGAGAAATCAACGAACAAGAATTCATAAATATCTGTACGGAATAATTGAATTTTAACTCCATGGACCCGTGAGGCTAATTCAAAACCAATATACTTTGGTTCATGCTCTGCTTCAAACGTTTGGCTATTTAGAAAGTCATTCCTATTAGCTTTAATGGTGGCCATATCAGCTGATATTCGTCACGCATACCTAATATTTAGGATTGTATTATAATGAAATTGAAAGACCATGCTTGGTACTCGTGAAATACTGTAGGTTTTATTTTTGCTTGGTATTATTGTTGAAATCAATTAGTTCTACTCGGGGACATAAATTCAGCCATCAAAAAATACACTTATCCACATGTGGTATAACTACTTCATGGCCGGGCCATTTGGTAAGATAAACCACATTAAAGGGTAAGGCATGTGTCGTTATGCTTTCAAGAAGCTACCGAGTTCTTTCAAAACGAAAAAAAAATCTAATCTAGGTTCTAATCAATTTAACTATTAAAATCAGTAAGTTCTTAGTCTTCTCCAACAGATCCACTGGAAGAAGATGGGAATCAGATTTGAAATGTCATAGTTAATCATAATCCAAATATTGTGGAAGAAAAATAAAGATCATCTCTCACAATAATTCTACACAAAACTCAAATAGCTTTGATGTTTCTTCTTGGTTCTATCGTGTTTTCTATGTATTCCGAGTTTAATGTATTATTCTCAGGCTACTGTGGACCACTCTACATACAGTGGATCTTGGTGCGTCGTTCGCGTACCAAAAAAATTTATCAACTTTTCACTTTCTCGACTGAGACTTACTTTCATCACCAACATGTCCTGGAATACCGCTAAGAAGAGATTAACCAGAGACATAGAGAGTCTTCCTGGGCGTCTCCGTGACCACTTTCAAAGAGAGGCTATCAAATATGCCTTGCCTACTTTCGATGTCCAAACACCACCTATGATCAAAACCAAAGACATCAAATCCCTGCATGAGATTGGTATCACCGAAGGTGACTTAGTATACATAACTGAAGGTGAAAAGAAAGGAACTGTGAGTACCGTCACCAAGTACCTTGAAAACTACGATTGTTTCGTGGTGGCCAACTCTACCTCGAAGAGATTGTTCCATAAATCCAACTGGGTTGAAGGTCAGACCAGTCACGTCATAGACTTTCCAGAATTCATTCCAAGAAAACACATCAGATTGGCTGGTAAAGAAAAGGATGACCAAGGAAACACCAACTATTTGGTTGCTCAAGAGCTCTTGTTAAGAGAGAAATACTACGATGACAGATACAAGAAATGGTTACCAAGAAGATTCGTTAAACACCATGAGAGTATTGAAATACCATGGCCAAATCCCCCAGGTAAGCTCGAGGAGGGAGAGTTGTCTACTGATGGTGACACTGTCTTTGACAAGACCTATGAATTGCAAACTATCGCAAAGCCACCAATTCCAGCTGAAGCTTTGTCTCAGTTGAGAAATCCACACTCTAAGTACAAGAAGAGAGTACTCTCTGAGTTGCAAGCTAGAAGACTTAAGGCTCCAGAAATGCCATTGTCAACCGAACAAAAAATCTACTTGGCTAAGAATGCTAATAAGCCAAAGAAGACTTACACCAAATTATCCCCAGAAATCGAAGATTTCATCGGTTCGAAAATGGCAGAGCATATTGCTAAGATTGACAACCCTGCCATGCTTACTCACTTAGAAGCATTGTCAAAATCTACAGTTCCTGACTTTCAAAAGACTTTGAAAAACATTGAGGAATCCAAACAAGCTTAACGCTAAAGCTGTGTATTTAGTAAAGAGTCATGTACATACGTTCACTGGTAAATTAGATCTATAACTTTTCGTAGTCCAATTTTCCTTCCAACTTCTTCACATCCGCAACCTTTCTTACGGCCTTCATGATATCATTTTGAACAATGTAATCTCTCTCGTCTCTAATGGCGAAGAAACCTGCTTCAGTAACCACATTTCTAATATCAGCACCATTGAACCCATCACTCATCTTAACTGCAGCTTCGAAATCAAATTCACCTTGCTTAGCAACCTTAGAAGTGTGGATCTTGAAGATTTCCAATCTGCCTGCTTCATTAGGCAATCCGATCTCGATCTTTCTGTCCAATCTACCAGCTCTCAACAAGGCAGGATCTAAAGTATCTGGTCTATTGGTGGCCATAATGACCTTTGTTTGTCCTAAAGTATCGAAACCATCCATCTGGTTCAACAATTCCATTAATGTTCTTTGAATTTCTCTGTCAGCAGATGTACCTTCACTGAATCTACGACCACCTATAGCATCAACTTCATCCATAAAAATAATACATGGAGCATGTTCCTTCGCATATGCAAACATCTCTCTGATTAATCTTGCAGATTCACCAATGTATTTATCCACAATAGCAGATGCTGGAGAGAAAATGAAGTTTGCACCGATGGTGGCGGCAACTGCCTTAGCGAGCAAGGTCTTACCGGTACCTGGTGGACCATAGAGTAACACACCCTTTGGAGGCTTGATACCCACTCTGGTGAATAATTCTGGGTTCTTTAATGGCAATTCAATGACTTCACGTAATTCTCTGATTTGTTCAGTCAAACCACCAATTCCTGTGAATGATATCTCTCCTGGCTCGAAGGTGGTCATATTATAAACCAATGGATCGACTTCTCTAGGAAGGATTCTCATGATGGTTAAGGTGGTCATGTCCAATGACACTCTTACACCGTTCTTCAAACTCTCCTTCTTGATAGTATTTCTGCATCCCACAATATAACGAGGACCACTGGAAGCCTTCACTATGAATCTCTCTTCATCCAATTGCTTCAATACTTCGCCGATGATTTGACCAACTGATTGAAGTGCTTTGATGTCATTTTCTGTCTTTTCATAATCCTTTTCTAAGTCTCGTATACTAAGACGAAGTTCCTTCAAACGGGAGTCCCATTTTCTATGCTCGATTAATTTTTCCTTGAATTTGCTCAATGCTCTGTCTCTTTCGACGTCGGTTGGTTGGGCAGGAGCTGCTGGCTCTTCCGAGTTCAAGGCAGCCAAAAGGGGATCTTCTTCTGCACTCATTGGGTGGGTAATGTAGTTGATAGACAGTAGTATAAGTGGCAAAAGGTTGTCGGCGCGAGGAGATACCGCACGTGCTGTTAGATCACGTGATCTCGACCCACCAACTCATTTCTCTAAAAATTTTGGATAAGTCATTAACAATAATGGAGTTTCACGCAGTTTTACTATGTGGGAAGGGTAAGGCATTAACTCCCTTCTCACACATCAGATCTTCTGGTTTGCCTAAGGCTTTGTTGCCTATTGCCAACAAACCCATGATCGAATATGTTCTTGAATGGTGTGAAAAGGCATTCTTCCCAGTTGTGACCATCGTCACTGATTCAGACTCCAAAGAGGCCATTGATGCTGCAGTCTCTGCATACAAGGAAATATTGGCTTTGCAAAGGTCCAAGAATCAAGACGAGTCCATAGCAGGCCAAAATGGTAATGATACCATCATCAACACCTTTGAATCAACCAGTGAGAATAGTGGTGAAATTCTCTATTCTTTACACAAGAAGAACGTCTTGAAGCTGCATGCGAACTTTGTGTTGTTACCATGTGATTTGATTACAAACTTACCTCCTCAAGTCTTGATTGAGGCTTATAGAAACAAGGATGAGTCTGATATAGGTTTATTGGTACATTTCCGTAATCAGTTGGAAATTGAAGATAAGAAATCCAAAATCTTTGCCAAAAACTACACCGTCTACGCAGAATTGCCTGACGGAAGAAACAACCTTCTTGATATTTATTCTAAGGAAGATACTGACTTTCACCAAGCATTACAAATTAGAACACAAATGTGCTGGAGATACCCCAAAGCTACCATTAGTACCAAGCTTTTGAACAGTGGAATTTTCTTTGGTTCCAACAAAATCTTCAAGATTTTTGATGACAATTCCGACAAGTTTACTGAATCCTACTTCCAGCATAGATCTATCACAAAGATCATTCGTGATTTGGCAAGAAGATCTTGGAAGCATTCAGAAAGCAAAGAAACCTTAAGCTTTTTGATAATACCACACCAAGCTACATTCTTCAGAGCTAATAATGTTCCTGTTTTAATGGAGGCTAATCGTTATTTTATGAAGAAGCAAGCTATTGCGAAAGCACAACAGGGAGCTCAAAGTAAGGAAAAATTGGCTGCTAACGTGGGAATCGACTCATTGATAGGTGATAGTACCATGTTGGGAGAAAAAACCAATGTCAAGAGAACCGTGGTAGGAAAGAACTGTACTATTGGTAAGAGAGTTAAATTGACCGGTTCTTTGATCTTTGATAATGTGGTCATAGAAGATGATGTTCAATTGGAAAACTGTATAATAGGACATGATGTGGTATTACGTGCCAAGACCAGACTTACCAATTGTAATGTTGAATCGACTCATGAAGTTGCTAAGGGTACTCAGGCCAAGAATGAGAACTTATTATGCTTTACATTGGAGGGATTGGTTGAAGGAGATTCCATGATGGAAGAATCCCTGGAATCCGATTCTGACGGTGAAACTGATAGTGAGTTTGATGAAGGAGATTTTGAAGAGTATGGAGATAATGAGGACGGTTTGTTTGCCTACTAAATGTCACCTTGAAAATATTCTAGCATTATACTGTCTTATTCTCTGGTTTATGTTGAGTTTCTTCTCCGAGGACGAAGCAATTATGTTCAATTGTTTGGCCTGTAACTTCACAAGAACTACACATTTCCCAAATAGATGTATACCTAACCTATATAATAAACTTACGAAATAAACTAATGCAGATGTAAATAGATGCGATCCAGCACGGCTGGTGGAAATTATAAATTTCTAATGCAATGAGTTTCCAATCAGAAACGGCTTCATAAAATATCATGTTCGTTTCCTCTTTCCTTTTCGGATGAAGTTTTCTTCCACCTCTTTTTGATTCCTTCGTGTTTCAACTTCTTTAGAATAACTTGATCCTCCCTTTCTTCATCAGAACTGGTAACTGATTTCAGAGGGGACAGTGTCAAATCCTTCAAGTTTCTGCGCGATGCTCTGTAGTGAGGATGCTCAACCGACAAGGGGGCAATACCGGGCAATATAGGATGCTTGGGCTGCATTTCATGATTGTAGGTGAACTTAAATTCATGAGGAAATTGGAATGGTTCCGATGTGTGTACTTTTTCTAGAGCCTTCTCGGGAGATTTTTCCGTGTGTTTATCTTGAGTTCTTTCTAGCGTCTCTAGTCTATCATCTTCCTTGTTCATATTGGTAATCTCTGCTCGCTTCGTCAAGGCCCAGTTCTCGACATCACCATCCTGGGCAATAATCTCTAACAAATCGAGCAAGCAGTTCAAATACCCATTATATTGGAGCAACAGCGTGGCGTTGTGGGTGGAACGATACAAAGCAGCAACCGACTTGGCTGCATTGGCAAAGTCTGCCTTTTTTGTGGCCAGCGATGCATTTCCAGTGACCGATGTATTATACATCTTGGCTACCGACTTCGCAGCGTTCTTAAATTCCGTGGTCAATTCACGGTTGAGTTCTTCCACGGCATCCTGATTCACAGGCTTCGTGGGAGGGAGATCGAAGGACAAATTTGACAAGTCCATCGGTAATAGTTAGTTGGCTCTATGATCTGATTCAAAATATTTAAGGGGATATCACAAAGAAGATAACACTAAAATTTTTAGTACTGTGATCATCCGCACTCTGTTGGGTCACGTGCGCGATCCTTTACTTAACGACGGCTTGTTTTTACACGTAATAATAACAGTATAAGGCAATGGTTCAATCTACGTTAATTTACCGTTATGATGGTATGTTTCGTTTCGGCTCATCAAAGAGCTAAGAAGAGATCCAAAGTTCCGAAACCCCCATGGAACCAGCACATGTGAGCCAGCATACCAAGCACATCACCAAGATTTTCATGATGTCTCAAGATTGTATCTAGCAATTGGGCTAGTGGGGTGTTTACATCAGATCCCGTCAATTAGAAAACTTACTAACTCATAGCTCTTCCCTTGTGTGGATCAGTGGATGATAATAACGATGCTGCATTATTAGATCAAAAGAAGAAGTGCAAGATTCTTGTGAGCAGAATCACCCCAAACTCCGAAGCACAAGCAACCATAGAGTCTGGTTCATACAACATTCATTACTTGATTGCCAACTCAATCATTTACATCACGATTTGTGAAAAGTCATACCCAAGAAAGTTGGCGTTCTCATACTTGGAGGAGATCTCAACAGAATTTTTGCACTCACATGGACAGGATGCATTGAGTAGCAGTGCTAGACCCTTCGGATTCAGTTCATTTGACAACTTCATTGGCAAAACAAAGAAGATCTATCAAGACCAGAGAGCGCAATCCAACTTGGATAAATTGAACAACGATTTGGCCGATGTCAAGAAGGTCATGACCAAAAATATCGAGGATTTGTTATACAGAGGTGATTCATTGGACAAAATGAGTGATTTATCCTCTAGTTTGAAGAGTGATTCGCTTAAATACAGAAAAAGAGCCCAAAGAATCAATTTGGAGGCTTTGATTAGACAGTACATTCCTATCGTGGGTGTAGGATTGATATTCGTTTTCATCATTTGGTACAAGTTTTTGTAAGCAGTATCTTGCTTAGAATCCCTTCATGCTTTCAATTCCATATTAATCAGTTATTTTTCCACAATTGATAATGGTTTGCAAATAACTTTCAAATCCCAATTCCAATGATATCATGAAACTTTCTAAATTTCGGTTGAGGCTCATATCTTAATGATGTAATCATCGATTTCTTTGCAGATCACATATCATGATTGAGAAACCCGACTTGAGTTAGTCTTGATTCAAAGATACATTATTTATACACATTACCAATATATCATCAAGAAATATAATTCAGTAGTCTTTGCATGGTCAAGTACCGATCTTCTGAGTACTTATTTGTAACTAATTTTGATCATAAAATACCAATCCATAAAACATGGGTCCGCAAGGTGAAAAGAAAGGTCAATGGCTGTCTCGCCTAAATTATGCCTTGGGATTTTTGCTTGTAGATACTTTAATTAGATAAATACTACTCTGCCTCAATCACAAGGGAATTTTAACACTAAATTTATGCTAATTGTTAATATTTGAACTGAAGGATCCATCTTTCATTCGTTAAACTGAAGTATCTGGCTCAAGCACATTGCTATCTTGTCGCCTCTACCTAGTAGAAGTCATATAGTGTAATATCGTGGTCACGTGACCATTCTAATCAAAGTACCACTGAAGTAAATACCACAGATAAGATCTTCAACTGGGTGTGTGGTATATGTCGTCAGATGACAATGAAACATCCCAAGTGGGCTCTGTGCCGAATGGAGCAAATCAGGGTAATGACACTACATCAACATTGCCTAAAATTGACACCAATTCCCTCGATCATGATAGCATAGTCACAAGTAGTGACGAGCGAGGTCAGCTAAGAAGAGTCACTTCAGATTTCAGGCTTCTTCTTCCACGAGTCCCGAGCCCATTTACACTGGAGTATGTATCTTCCAGTGCAACCAACTTGCTTTCTCAGCCAACCACTGCCATAAACTTGGAGAATGTGGGCAATGGTTCCATGGAAACAGGAAATGGTTTGCTTACAACACATCTGCATACTTATAACTCAACAGCCAGTGGATATAGTACTGATGATAACCCCGAAGAGAATAATGACTACTCTCATACCCAGGACGAAGAGGAATTGCATAATTTACTCAATGATTTAATAAAGCAGGAAAACAGAGAAGGGGATTCCAAACCATTAAGCTTCTTGGAATTGGGTATTTTTCCTTCTGATACCGATCAAAATACCACCTCAAATTCAGATACAAGGATTTTAGATGAAATAGATACGTCAATACTGAACTCGTCTTCGATACTGGAGACAACAAATTCTCAAAATATCTACTTTGAAAAGTACATTAGCATAGATAAAGGTGACAATGAAGACTTATTCCACAAAAAATTGAAGCAGTTCTTCATACTATCATCTGCAGGTAAGCCTATTTATTCAATGAATGGGTCGGATGATATTATCATAGGTTACATGGGTATAATAACCACAATCATATCCACCTTCGAGGAAAACATGACTGAAGAAATCCAATCAATAACATTAGGTGATCTCAAAGTTGTTGCTCTTAATCGAAATGAAATCATCCTAGTTGCCATAACCAAAATCGGCTATGAAACCATGGCTTCATGGGGAAATCATGAAGACGATTACATTCTTATACATCAGCTTGAAACCTTGTACAATTACCTATTGTCCATTCTTTCAAAACCAACCTTGGAAAAAAACTTTCACAATAGAATGAATTATGATTTGAGAAAGGTATTAACACCTCTTGATTTCCATAATCTTGATTGTTTGTGTATGCAATTGACGTATGGTCTTCTGCCATATGACGAAGATTATTTAGGTTTCGACCATTTCATTAGTCAGCTTTTAGGTTCCTCGTTACAGAACATCAAAATCACCAACACTACCAGAACGCAGCTTAATAATATTCTATTAGCTTCAAAGAAATTAAAGGCCCCTCTGAAAGACTCGGATAAGCTTTCGACGTTATTTGGCATGATTAAGGATGAAGAAGAAAAATTCATAAGTGAAGATTTGTTATTTGCTTATCTCACTGTATCCAATAAAATATTGAGCTCTTTAAAACCAAAGAACCATAGTCTTTCTAATGAGGATTTGTCACTTCTTTTCTCAATGATAGATTCCACTGAATCACACGAACGTGATGTGGGAGAAGGGGTATTATGGATGCCAATTTGCATGCCAAATTTCAATCCAAATGGTTTCCTTTATGTTTTTGTAAGGAGATTCAATTTGGATGAATTCATGGGAACTGGTTCCCATACATCTTGTCCACCAATTACGATCACGCTCATAAGCGGAAATAAAAATTCATTTTTTGAAATGCAAGAGATTTCGAATTACATCATCCGCAAATTGTTGAGACATGAATCATTTAAAACAAAATTGCATAAGGAACTTCTTTTGTCAACAAGACTTTCTATCCTACATGATATCCAAGTTCCAGTGATCAAGCATTTCATTTACAAGTTGACTAAATCTAACCAGTACATTATGAGTGATATGGTACATTTCAATGGCGAAAGAAGTAAAAATACTTGCTTGCAATTGGTATATTTCTACTCGGTTCTTCGAAATACCCGAGTGAGCAAAATCTTTCGTGCTTCAGGTGGATCAAAACTAACTTCATTTACCAACAAAAAATTGACATATACTAGGTGGAAGAATGTTACAGGATTCATGCTTTCAGATGACAGTTTCGAATTTTATTGTTTATGTACAGAAGGAGTAACATCCAAGGATTTGATTGGACACAGCTTAAAGGTCATTAAATGGTGTGAGAAACACTACAAGAGATTATTCATTGGTAGCGGAGTAAGTTTTTGATTTTTTGGGGTTCCAACTTTGGAAATAGTATGAATGAATAGCATCACTTGAGTATGGCAGTCTCGGCAGCCTTGAAAGTCTCAGTAAGCTTATCAGTATAAGTCTTATGTAATTTTTCGAAATCTTGTAAGACCTTGTTCTCAGTGTCACTCTTTTGCTTTTTAACTTGCTTGGCAAACTTATGTTTAACGTCCGATCTGATAGATGCTAAACTACCTTTGCTAGAGCCGTTTTTCATTTTTTCATAGACCTCTTTCAATTGCTTCACACTCTCCTTCTTGGTCTCGGTGTTGACTGGGGGTAATGGAACCTTCAAGGTATACTTGTTGCTGGGATCCACCTGAGCATTCATGTTCAATCCAGAGCCCAAGATGGTGTTGATCACATGCTTGGCACTGGAAGGATCAAATAAGGTGACAATGAAGTTTCTGCCCTTGACTGAAGTTTGAGCAACAGAGGTGTATGGAAGCTCTTCATCGTGGATATTCACCATCAATTTGTCGAAGATTCTTGGGTTGGATTTGCCCATTTTGCTTTCATTGGCTATCTTGGTGAATTTTTCTACTACTTGCTTGAATTTTTCGGTGGCATCTTCAAAATCAATCAATTCACCGGGTTCTTGGACAACTTCATCCACTTCGACAGCAGCGCCCTTCTTGGGCTTTTTCTTGAGTAGAACAGCTCCACATGTGAAGCCCCTAGCTCCCAATGGAAATCTTGCGAATCTTGTAGCAAAAATACTCGACTGGACAGGTCTAATTAACGATTGACGTAAAGAGTACATGGTCTTGTGAATGAAAATGTGTGGTCCAGATTGCAACCTTAACTGGGTGTGCTTATCTGCACTCCTGGTGGAGTAACTTGAAGCAAAAAAATGCGATTTCTGTGGATCGAACACAGGACCTTCAGATTAACTGTGACTGAATCTCTTCAGTCTGACGCTCTCCCAACTGAGCTAAAACCGCCAAAGAACCCACGCCGGGAGTCGAACCCGGAATCTTTTGATTAGAAGTCAAACGCGTTAACCATTACGCTACGCAGGCGGCTTTGTTGAAAGTAAAACCCACCAAATTATCATATTGGCATATTCCTACGTAGATTTATTCGAAGTTTAAAATTGTAGTGGTTCAAATGTACTACTAAAAATACGGAATGTACTTAGAGAAGTTATACAGTCATCTAGGACTCTGAAGCAGAAAAATTGTTTGTTTTTTTCTCTCGAACATACACTTCAACGCAATTGTTTCCACCCATTTTTCTCTAAATATATTCCCAATAATGGTGTAGTGTAGGAAAATATCTTTTTAGAGGCGACCAAGCCAGTTGAATCTGGAAAGAGTGTTAAGATACAATCTTTTGTTGAATGGGGATAATATTTAAGAAAAGAACAATTTTTCAATTTTTTTCAAATTTTCACTCAAGTCAACAGTTGTTGATTTTGGTGAACTTGATGGATATGGTCGTTGATCAAAATCACAACTTTGCTACAAAATAATCAGAAGATACGGTGTGAATTTCTAGTTTACAATGCAAAATGCTTACTGAGTAGCTTCATCAGTTTCCAGTGACTCTAACTTATCCAAGACAACCAAACAAGAATTGGCTTCTCTACCAACCTCACCCCCTTCCTTGACCAAGGCTTTTAAATTCTTTCTTGAAGGATTCACAAATACGTCCTTCATGATTTTTCTTCTTGTGACCAAATCTTCAGATGATAGCGAGTCTAAATCTTTGAGCGAAAACGTGCCATCATCCACTCCCGAAGTGGTGGAGTTATGGGTTTCCACTCTCAGCCTTGGAATAGTGCTGGTGAAGAGATTTAAGGGAGAGTATGGTTGTGGTGCCGTAGGAGTAAGGTACTTGTATGCTTGAGGATGGCTTGCGGTGATGTTTTCCAAACTGTTAGCCAGAATTTCAGCTTCAAAGAGCGACACTTCCATGAACTTTCTGAGGACGATCAAATGGAAGATTCTGGCCTTTTTGGTAGATCCTCCAAGCGACAGACTTGTGGTGATTGCCAAAGAATGGGCCTTTTTATCTTCTGTCAAAGTCCACGCCAAGAGTCCAAAGAAGTTCTTGATTGTCTTGATAAAGTAGGAACGTGCCAAAGACTGGCCAGCCTGTTCTACCAATATGTTGAGGAATTTGGTGGAGTCGTTTCTGATCTCAGGCAGGATATGGGTCATGGCAGAGTAGGTGAACAACACGATGCTTCGCAAATGGAGATCCAAAAGCCCGGGCTGCTTCTCAGCACATGCATTGATCAAGCTGACCAACGCCGTTCTGACCCCAGACGATTGGTCCAAAATCAACGGTATTATGGCACTGAGAATATTTTTGTACATGGATGGGTTGGTGGGAAGATGCTGCTGAATGTAGCCCAAAACCTCCTTTCTGGTGGTGTTGGAGTGATGTTTGGTCAACGAAAGGTGATGGGTCAAGTCCACCTCGGCCTTCTCGTTCGATGTGCCGGCCTTCTTAGCCAACGACTGGTTGGGGAGATGGATGGACTTGGCCACAAACGACGTATCGGTGTGGTTATCTGGCTTGGCTGCGGTCTTACCCACCTTGAGCTTGGGCTTGACAAAGTCCTTGCGCTTGTCGGCCTTCTTCTTCTTCGATCCCATGGTAGAACTGGAGTTTACCGAAGCTGCTGTGTTGTAGTTAAAGGGTAACTGAAAGTGATCCTCTCAGCTCTTCGCTCTGCTCTTCGCACTTCGCACTCGAACTTCTCACTAGAACTTGTCACTTTCGCACGTTATTTCGCCCCACTGCACATCTCTTCTCACTACCCATACATAGTAGTGCGTTTCGCGTCTCTCCACCCACACCTATGGCGTTTCTTCCAAGTGACATAGACGGAAGCTTCTTGAAGGCGCTATCGTTGTCCGATAGCCCTCGCTCCCACAACATCGGAACGGAGGAGCATGAGAACCTAGTGGACGTTGACGAGGATGACTTGATGGATATAGATGATCCTAACGAGTATACTTTCATGGATCAAGATCACCAGATGTTTCAGCATAATGGTGAGAAAGTGAAGGCAGAATCGCAGTCTCCCGAGTTATATAATGCCCTAGAGGACCAGGAGCTGATTTCCGAGAGGAGCTTGGTGGTCAGCTTGCTCTCGCCCACCACGCTTGGAGCTCAGCTTGCCATGAGACCTACAACCAACCACCATAAACAGCACGAACATGATTCCGATCCAGTGAAGCTGGAAACAAGCTTTTCGCGAGATTACAGCGTTGCAACGCTGGGCCAGGCAAACTTTGCTTCTGAACAGGTTTCAGGGGGTTTGGGAGGTTTAGGAGGTTCGCAAAGCTCAGGAGCCTCAGACAGGTCCTTTGACCACGAATACACCCTTGAAACCCCTCGGTATCGTCATAGAGCCCACAATGTGAGCTCTTTCACCCCAAACGTTAACGTCAATGGATTCTTCGAAAAGGATACTGAAGAATACGTGTACAATAGTTCCAGTGGAAACTACGACCACGTCAATTCCATTCACGATAATGCCATGAGCGCAAGCTATCAACTAGGTAAGTCCATGGGAATGCAATATGGACGGGCTCCGTTGTTTCCCGTGGTCCATCACCACCACTATTATGGCAATAATGACATGCAAGAAGATGGGCAAAGTCAAGCCAGATCAAAGACACCTCGGACAAGGGAGAGAGAGCTCGATATCTTAAGCAAACCACCAACCTCCTCTTCAGGAACTATAGATGCATTTAGAGAGTTGGAAATCTCAGAAAAGAGCAACAACAACAACACTAATCAAATAAGTCCATACCATCAAAATCACCATCACAATACCAATCAACACAATAATGTGGTTGCACTTCCGCAACCATGGTCGTCGTTATCGCGTCCGCTGGCCCATGTTCCTTACTTGTTATCGTCGTATCTTCAAGTTGCAATCAACACTGCTGTTTCGGCCTACATTGGATATCTTATTTTAACGTCGGTCCAGTCCATTAGACAGGATATAATGTTTAAAGTGTCGCAGCAAGCACGTCACCTCGAAGTTGAGATCGAGAGCTGCAGGAGATCATACTACGAAAATAACTGTATGCCAGAGACCATTGTACCTGCCTTGGAAAGGCAATGCAGTTACTGGCACAAATGCATGAACCAAGACCCTACCCAGCGTGGAAACACATCGTCCATCAGCGCAGAAACGATTGGAGTATTGATCAATTCGTTGGTGGAGCCATTGGGATTCAAATTCTTCTTGGTTGTAACTGCATTCATGGTAGTGATATTTGGGTGCAACGTCAGTTTTGGCTACATCAGAGCTAAAACATACTATGGATGGACACGGCCAGTAAAGAATGAAGACTGAATTAGAAAGTCGGCGAAGCACCTTCACATTGATAGAGTACACACAGGGTATGTACTGAGAATTGACTAGTGATGTAATACAGATTCTAGGTTCATATTTGATGGGCCACTGGTTAGAGTTACTACTTGTAGAATTGATCATTTGTAGAGCCGACCGATACCGCTGATACATTTTGGTGGGCCCCTGTGGGTTCCACTGTTTCCGCACAGTTCCTATGTTGCCAGTCAAATGCTTCTTTCAACTTTGAACTGAGTGCAATCTATGAGAGGGGTCCAACCTATTAGATGAAATGGCACTTCGATCAATTCCTGGAAAATCGTGTTCCGAGCGGGATGTAATGGTGCGGCAGATGATCTCTACCAGTTCCCTAGCTTTAAATGGTTCTAGTGCCTCTTGCTAAGGTGGAAATGTGATTGACCGGAAGTATCATACAAATCAAGTAATCTGGATGATAATCAGCCTAAAAAATAACCGTGCCGATACCGACTCCAACACCAACGTTTGTAACGTTTCGCAGCACACTCCGGTAAATCAGGCCCGTGGTCCAACACCCGAGCTCTTCAACCCCTCCACCGTTAGAAAATATTGCGACAAGATAATTATAATTGCATCTGTAATCATCACTTTTGATTGCGAAAAAGAAAACCTCACCCACACTGCCTAAAGCCCGAAGCAAGCATGCGAGGGTCATTAGGTGGTTACTGGTCCCACAAAAGATGACAAATGAGAAGCAGCCAACATACCCAGCATGGTATACAGGATAAGAACCATCCAGACAGCACCACCCAGACAAGCACCACCCAGACAAGCACCACCCAGACAAGCACCACCCAGACAACCACAATCCAGAAAGCACCACCCAAACAGCACCACTCCGTTTGCAATTGCCCGAACCCCCTAGCTGGGCTGAAACCCCATCCCACGGAGATCGCCAACCCCGAAGGTCACGAGGAAAGGATTTCTGCGCTTCATCGCTTCATCGCTTCATCGCTTCCCCGGTGGACCATCTGCTAAGTGACCCTGCTGACTATTGCTAGCATTCCCATGCAGATGCCGATGGCCACTGCGTATGCGGGTCCTAATCGGGACGCACATATGCAAACCCGTTGATTTAGATCACGCTCATCATAACCGTGCCTGGCTTCGCAACCGGGTCGCGCGCCCACCGCCGCCTCGGATGCGGCTAAAGTAGTCAACTTTTGCTGCCAAAGTAGCTACACGAACAGCCCAGTGGCGCCGCCAACGCCACCAGGCCCAAGAAAGGCACCGGCTTTTCCAGTGGCGGAGCCCCCACATCCCAGGGCAGCGGTCCCGAGGACTGCACCCAGTCAGCCCCTCGGGCGTCCTCCATGTCCTAAGCTGGCCCCATGATGCCCTTGATGATGCCCTCTAGTGCGCTAGCACGTCTAATTACACGATTATGCGAGCGATGCCAGGCACACGCCCATGCTGCACACCAGTGTTGTGCGCGGCACAATGCCAGCGAGGCAGATCTGACCTGGCCAGCCCGGGCTGGCCCCCCCAGCGGTGGCCGGTGGCGGTCTGCCGGCCCCAACGCGTGGAACAGTTCTGGCCCCACGCCGAACACCACCCGTTTCGGCCTGAATCCAACCGCTCGGCACAGGGGGCACCGTGCCTGGCTACACCCGAAGTTCCCATGATTAATAACCTCCGTGGTTCGCAGGCCGGTGCCTGCGTATGGCCCAGATGCCGGCAGCCTGCATGCGATGGGCTCTGCTGAACGGGAACCGCACCATTCCCACTCATATGTGCTTGGCTGGGAAAGGGCCTGCAAGGTGAAAAATTGCTGAGAATTGCTGGAAAATATCCACCAGGGCCTGGAGATGTTGGGATCTGGACACCAACGCACCTGGGCCGAATACGGAGCAATGTTTGCATTGCAAGCCTATAGGGAAGTATACAAGCAGCACAGGACAGGAAAGACAAACAGCCAGGGGGACAATGCCTATTGGGCAGGTGGGGTTTAGTGGTTCTGTTCTACGGTCCCCACATCCAAACCCCCCTCCCACAATAGTATTTCAACAGAAATTTCACCGCACAATCCACTGATTGTTGGCCGGACCTTGTCAGTGATGGATTTGCGGAGTCCGGAGGTTGGGGAAATGAGGATGGGGCCAGTCATGTGGGGCCAGCGAATAGGGGCCGTCGTGCCCAGACATTGCTTATCATTGACCATGGGATGGGCCCATTGGTGCAACCACCCGACCAGGTAATTGTATCAGATCAGACAGGCTCCGAAAATTAAACAGCGAATGTGTCAGTTTAAGGAGATTTTCTTAGGTGCCATCAGCTCAAACCTGCACCCAACACATCCAGCCTGGCCAAAGGTAAGGCCAAAGCCCCAATGCACGTTACGGGCGGCGCGAGTGTATTGGTGTGCTCACGCCCACCATGCATCTAAAGCCTATCTGTGCATAATTAATAGAATACCACTAAGATCACTCTAAAGGTATGTTTGTCTTTGGAGATCAGCACTTGTAGAGCTGTCACTGCCGCATCTCTGATGTTGCGCGATCTCTGCACCAATGCTACTGTTAGCACCATTGCCAGCGATGGAACAGCAAGGATCAAGGGCGCCCCCTAGCAGCCCTTTGTTGACAACCAGTCCAGCTGGCCGTCGTGTGTTATTGTTGGGAATGAAACGTGCGTCGGCTGAAGACCGTATTGGGGGCGCAACGGCTGCGGAGTTGCTCTGGTCCCGAAATTATGCAAGATTGTCACCTCGGTCACGTGACCGCGGTGAAATAGCTCAAGGACCGGCTGAAACTTTGACAGCCCCGACCCGCGCCCCCTGGAAATAGGTTTGGGTACGACGCCCAAGGCAAGTTTAGAGAGATGCCAGGCCGCCAGGTCACCCACGCAAGACCCTGGTCATCGTTCCCAGCGCATGCAGCTCACCGGCTTCCGTGCATGGGTCTCGGCAAAACTCGCAGGTGGGCAAAATATTTCTTCCACACTTGCATACGATTGCATGACAATTCTTAGCACAATGTGTACAAGCCGAGGATGTCGCCCCGTGTGCAGGACACAGTCTCAAAGTGTATGTGATGCCCTGTTGCTAATTCCGACTAGTGTCCGGCTATATATAGTCCAGGTGCCCCCTGTTCTTCAACAACTATCAGATTACTATGGGAGTATTTGGTGTTTCAGAACAAGAGGAGCAGCAACTTCGTGCTGCTGCTCAATCCAATCAACCTTCGGAAAACCACAGACAGTCGTATTCTTCGGCTAACATGTCAGCCTATGAAACCGCCGACGAGCTCCAAACAGATTTAGAAGACTATCCATCCCATTCAGTATCTAACGACCACCACGAAGCCGAACAAACTCATCACAGCCATGCCGATGCCACCTCTACCGCTGAGGAGGCTACCATCAATGGTGGCGCCTCCTCCAAATACAGAGACGCCCCTAGCACTGGAACCAGTGTTCACGATCCACAACCATACGTATTGGACACCGAGGTGGACGAAGAGAACGAATTGAACCGTCGTTACACCGTGGAAAGAATCCAGCTGCACCGGTCATTAGAGGCCGATGCGGCTGAAATGGTCCTTAAGGAGGTCCATCGCGAACCTTCTCGTATTGCATCCGAGCACGGTGAAAAAACCATCGATGTGTCGGCCTTGGACTGGGACAGTCCCGATGACCCATCCAACCCTCAAAACTGGGCCACCTGGAAGAAATGGGCCATTACCTTTATTGTGGCCATTGTCTGTTTGACCTGTTCCTTGGGTTCTTCCCTTTACGTCTCCGGAGCTCCTCAATTGGAGAGAGAATTCGGTGCCTCGCAAGAATTGGTCATTTCCGGTTTGACCTTCTACATCTTGGGTTTGGCCCTTGGTCCCCTCATGACCTCTCCATTATCTGAATTGGTGGGTCGTAGATACATTTACGTCGTCTCCCTCCCTATCGGTATGCTTTTCACCATGGGTGTTGGATTGGCCAAGAACATCAGAACCATCTTGGTTCTCAGATTCTTCACCGGTTACTTCTGCAGTCCTGCTCTTTCTGTTGCCGGTGGTACCGTGTCTGACCTCTGGGCTAACTCCCCATCCGACATGTCTTTTGCTATTGCTATTTTCTGTTTGGCTCCTTTCTTGGGTCCAGTCATTGGTCCTATCATCGGTAACTTTGCTGCCCAATACAAGGGATGGAAATGGGCTGCTGCTTGGGTCTTCCTCATGTTCTCTGGTGCCATCTTACCATTTGTGGCCATCACTCCAGAAACCTACAAGCCTGTTATTTTGCAAAGACGTGCCAAGAAGAGAGGTATCACCGTCATTAAACCACCAATGACTGGTGATTACGCCAAGAAGATGGCCAAATACGTTTTGCTTCGTCCTATGGAAATGTTGGTCACTGAACCAATCGTGTTGGTCATGTCTACCTACATTGCTTTCGTTTTCGCAGTTTTGTTCGGATTCTTCGAAGCTTTCCCAATCATCTTTATTGGTGTTTACCACATGGACCAAGGTGTCTCAGGTCTCCCATTCATTGGTGTTGGTTTGGGTTTGATTTTCGGTGTTGTCTTCTACGTCGTCATGGATAAGGTTTACTTCTTCAAGAAGAACCCTGATGGAACTAGAGGTAACTTCGACGAAAATGGAAATGTTGTCTGGGATCCACCTGAGAAGAAGTTGTTGATCGGTAAGATCGGTGCTGTTTGCTTGCCAATCTCCCTTTTCTGGTTAGGATGGACTGGTAGAGAAGGTGTCCATTGGATGGCACCAACCGCTGCTGGTTTCCCATTCGGTTTCGGTTTGATTTTGGTTTTCTTGTCCGTGTTGTTATACTTCTCCATGGCCTTCCCACCAATGTCTGTTGCATCTGCTATGGCCGCAAACAACCTTTTGCGTTATATCATGGCCTCGGTCTTCCCATTGTTCACTGTTCAAATGTACAGAAGATTGCACATTGACTGGGCTACATCATTATTTGCATTCATTGCCCTTGCCATGGTTCCAGTTCCATTTGTGTTCGAGAAGTTTGGTCCAAGATTCAGAGCCAAGTCCCGTTTCGGATACGCTGCTTACTTCAAGCAATTGGCTGCTGAAAAGGCCAGAAAAGAGGCTGCCGCCAACAGCGTCGTTAGCGACGAAACTGAAGAAAAGATCGAAAACGATCAACCCGAAGAAGTTGTTTCCAACTCCGTATGATCTAACATTTTAATAATTAATTAATAAACCAAAGCTGCATAGATTATCATTATTGTAGACCAGCAATGATCTTGTTCATCTAGGTGAAACAGATCTGTAATAGCTACTTCTCGTGTATACTATGCTTGGTTGTCTGGTGTACTATTGGTCTCAACTGCTTGAACTGTGATAATTGTGCACTAAAAAATTATCTAAATTGGATTAAAATGAAGGAAACCCTGGGAAAAATATTCATCATCAAGATCAATAACAACAAAAACAACAACAACAGCTGATCGTACTGATTATGGGCCGGGTCACATGTAAGTAGAAGAAGAATGTCCTCTTACTTCCTTGACAGTCTGAACAAAATCACGTGGTAGTATCACGTGACACTCGACACACTACCAGTTATTAATTCCAAAACCCCATCACTGTTGACTATTGACTGACTTTGATATCTTCAATATGAACAATCTACCCAACCAACATAATATCCAGGGTAGTGGAAACGGTATGAACAACAACCAGGGACTGATGCAATCAAATCTCGCTGGTAACAATGGTATCAACAGGCCTCAACAAGGTCAACGTCAAATCAATGTCCATCCGAGTCAGGTGCCCCACCTAGTTCTGGCATTGAAGAATGAGGTTGCATTGGCCAAATCATCGACGGATGATCCTGTGAAACAGCAGCAGCATTATACCAAGGCCGAAAACATCAGGCAAATTTTGCTTAATTATCAGGCTCAACAGCGGTCCAGAATGCAACAACAACAACTGCAACTGCAACTGAATCAGCAGCAACTGAATCAACAGCAGCAAGGCCAGCCACAGACACAACAGCAGGTTCAGAACAACATAGCTGTGAACTCCAACTCTCCTGCTTTATCGAATCAACAAACGTACCAGCGGACTCCCACGAATGTGCAGTCGCCTATGCCTAATAACATTTCCCAGGCAAGTCGTCAACCATCCACTCATGCTACACCTATCATGGGCTCCCCAGGGCTTCAGGTTGGCCAGTCACCGGTGATTCAAAGACAATCACCAGTAATGCAAATGAGACAATCACCAATGATGCAGCAGCTGGTAACTCCAAAAGCTCAACAACAGGTTCAGCAGCAAAATCAACAACAAGCTCAACAACAGTTCCATCAGCAACAGCAAATGAGAACTTCGGGCCAGGTTGGACAACCTACTACAAACGCTCCATCGATTCCACCAAATGCAGTCACCGTGGAAAGATTCAATCAAGTTAAGCAAAGATTACAAGAAGTGGGTAGAAAAATTCAGATTCTACAACAAAGCAAAAAGGGTAATGTGACCCCTGAACAGCTGGCCACAATAGATAGAGAAATCAATGAATGGAAGGCTAAATTTGCTCAATTCCAGCGGGTTGGTATCATAATGAGAAACCAACTCATGCAGCAAGTGAAAGGCAATAATGCAAATGCTACAGGAGAGTCTAATGCGTTGGCCTCTACTCCTGCGCTGGGTGTATCAAATCTGTCATCTCAAAACCAACAACAGTTTATGAATCAGCAGCAACAAATTCAACAAAAAGTGAATGCTGCTTCATCTCCATCGATGCAAAATCTAGGCCAACAACAGAGGCCAGTCGCTGGTCAAGTTGGACAACAAAGAGCACAACCCCCAGCACAAGTGAGTCAAATTCAACAAGTCCAACAACAAGCTCAAAGAATTCTTCAGCAGCAACAGCAACAACAACAACAGCAACAGCAACAGCAACAACAGCAGCAACAACAGCAACAAGCCCAACACCAACAACAACAGGTTCAACAACAGGTTCAACAGCAGCAACAGCAGCAACAGCGTCAATTCCAGCAACAAAACCAACAAATTCAGCATCAACACCAGCTGCAAATGCAGCAACAAAACCTGCAAGCTGCCCAACCAGTACAACAAACGCAACAACCGCAACCACTTCAACAAACGCAACAACCTCTGCAACTTCAACAATTTCAACAGCAAAATCAGCAAACTCAGCCTCCTCAGGTTCAAAGAAACCAAAGTCCTGCTCATAATTTGGGTGCACAAGTTCCTCAACAGGTTAAGGCGCAGACAATTCCATCAAGTCAGGAGCAAACTCCAATAAATTTCACGGGTATGGCAAACACTTTGGCTGGTCCTAACCTGGTCCAGCCAAGGCCATCTTCATCAGCATCAGAAAATGTCCCAGACATCAAAGCAACTACACCTAGTACAATTGCTGCTAACACTGCTTCCACAGCCGTTGCCAGTGCCAATGTTTCAAATGAAACACCAACAAAGGAAGATGCATCGCCACTGAAGGCACAAGCACTGTCGATTCGCTCGAACGAGGCTCCCCCCATCAATTTGACTGGAATAACCAAGCCTAGCGTTCCCTCGATTCCAATTTCTAGTACTATCAATGTGAAACCACCAACATCCGTTACATTGAAATTGATTGGAGACAGTAGATCTTCACTTACTGGAGGAGCTGCTAGTAGTTTGGGATCGTACTTGAACAGCCCTGCAATCACCAAGCTTCCAATGTTCGATCTTGCAAACAGAGGAACAACCAGCTTACCTGATGCTGGCGAAAGGATGCTCACCAAGAGGAAATTGTCTGAGTTGATAAATACCATCGGAGCTGATGAAGGAGATGGAAAAACAAATATCGATGGTAATGTCGAGGAATTGCTTCTTGATTTGGCCGATGAGTTTATCAATTCGGTAACTGGATTTGCATGTAGATTGGCAAAGCATAGAAAGGTGGACACCATCGATGCCAAAGACGTCCAACTTCATTTGGAAAAGAACTGGAATATCAGGATACCTGGTTATGCCATGGATGAGATTAGGTCCACGCGAAAACTCCAACCAACATCAAGCTACAATCAAAAAGTGTCTGGTGTTGAGATCTCAAAATCTGTCAATGGAAACATTTCATGAATGGGTTTTTTGATTCGATTGGTGGTCGAGATCATGTATGGACATGTTGTCGATGACCACAATATCATGTGTTATTTTATTGGGAATGTACCCACGAGATAAAGTTCTAAAATTCAACAATATAGAGGTATAATCAATTCTGTGTAGAGTGTACGTTTAGACTAACCCCACAACCCTAAAGTGAAATCCGCATGCTAGGTGTGTATCAGTTATGTCTACTTAAAAATAAACCATGTCGTTTCTTTTATTACTCCGCAAGTATTACCAAAATGCATTTTCAACCTTGACCAAAGGAAAGTTGTTCCAATTGAAATCCACCATTGAAACCCCCAAACCCCCAAACCACGAAGCGAACACTCTACTTGATACAGCACGGCAACCATGGAGTTTGCCATTGGCTGTTTCCTGTCAGAAGACTGGGAGTTCCGCTCTGGTTGATTTAATTCCATGCGCACCATCTATTGTGCTTATGATACCAGCATATTCCACCCAAGTACCAATTGCCACTCAGCTGACATCCCATGCATCCTCGCTTCAGTCGGTCAAACCCCGTCGTTGCTTTTAGCCAACATCTCCCCATGGGGCACGAGATGAGTTGACGCCCAGAAGGTCCTAGCGGCGCTAAGCTACCTATTATCGTAATTCTAGCGCCAGAGCCAACAGCCAAAGGTCACCTTCTCCAAAAGCACTGGGGCCCATGGTCCGTTTGCACCCAGGCTAAGTTGCGGTTAATTCACATGGGGAACGGCGTGGAGCTCGCTTGGTTGCCAGGCAAGGAAATAAATTCCGTGGTCCGGCCAAAGACTGGTCCCAAAGGATGTGTCGCTCAGCTTATCGATTGATACCCCAGATAAGTGAAGTGTCAGTGATGCGCCTTTCCCGATTGGGCTAACCGCACCATTCTATAAAAGGACCCCAATATCTGAGTGAGAGATGCTCTTCAGCAATGACACCAACAGCTGCTTCCACCACCAAAGGCTACCAGAACGTTAGCGAGGGCGCCCACAACCTCGCCAAGGGGATGCCACCCCCATTTCTCATTCCCAAATTCACCGACGCCTACGAAAAGCGCAGATGGATGTTGGAGCACATGGCAGGTGCTTTCCGGGTGTTTGGCAGAGCTGGTTACTCTGTGGGTACTGCGGGCCACATCTCGGTGAAGGACCCGGTGCAGCCAGGAACTTTCTGGATCAACCCCTTGGGAAAGCATTTTTCGCTCATCAAAGTGTCGGACTTGGTCCATGTTGATGAGAATTGCAACATTTTGCCCGACGGAGCCCAGGCGGCGGTCAACGCCGCCGGATTCTCCATCCACGCCGCTATTCACAAGGCAAGACCCAATATCATTTCCGCTTGTCACACTCATCTGATCTACGGCAAGGCATACTCCTCGTTTGGCAAGGAGCTTGAGATGATCAACCAAGATGCATGTGTATTCTACAAACGTCAATGTGTTTTCAAGAACTTCGGCGGCGTTGCCGTGGACCAACGTGAAGGTGAAGAAATCGCCGAGGCCATGGGACAACACGGCGTTGCTGCGATCTTGCAGAACCACGGCTTGCTCACCGTTGGTGCTACCGTCGATGAGGCTGCAGGGTTATTTATCCTCTTGGAAGACTCATGCCACGCTCAATTGTTGGCAGATGCATCTGGCAAAGAGAAGCAGATCATACCCGACGATGTTGCCGAATACACCCTCAAGATGACTGGTGATCCTGAGAGTTTGTACGGTGAGTTCCAACCAGACTACGAGTTGGAGATTGAGTTGACAGGAGGCTCCTTCTTGAAGTGAGCAATATCACGCTAATGATCGAATAATACACGTTATACATTGTATCTCTTTGCACGTAATTTTCCAACTAGTCTTCGTTTTTATCGAGTTAATGGACCCTGTGGCCTCATTCTGCGAACAAAATTTCACTATTGGAGAAAATGATTGATACATGAGGCTTATGAGTAGAAGATACCTTGGTTTGTTGTGATATTCACAGCTCTTGTGATGTACAGGATAAGGTGGTTCCATGTCAATTAGCCCAATAAAAAGAATATCCAAGTGCTAGCATTGCCGTGTAGGTTATTTACCATGCATGTACTGGAAATTGATTTTTTCACAACTGTACTGTAGAGTTGAACAGCTGAACCTATACCAAATTGACCAAAGTCATTAGGGGGTACTACACAGAACTTCAACGTACAATAAACAATAAAACGTTGAAGTTTGGTTAATACATTTTAATTGGAAAGACTGGAAAGTATAACCATTTGGATATCTAGGCTGAGAACAAATCGCTCTAGAACGCTTCCAATACAAGAATTTCACCATGAAAATGAATTTGACCCTACAATGCAACCCACCTGCTCGCCAATTTGGAATGGTAGCCTAAATCAAATTCGCAACATAATAATTCTGAACTGACAATTTCCTTGAAGTGATAAAATCATTCCATGGCATGCACACATCCCAAATATTACAATCAACCCATACCCGAAGGTGTTCGGTATGACGTCAATCCCCACTGTAAAAACGGTCGAAAAGCCTTTATAATATTTATGACCCCATCGTGGGCATACAAAGAACATTGGTTGGTAAATCACTTGACTATTTTCTAGTTCTACATAATAATTTTCCTTCGCTAAATATTACTTTGAGAATCTCCAATATTAATTTTGTAATTACAAAACAATCGCACTTGTACATGTGCGATCTAAAAAGTTAGAAATACCCGGCCTTCACCGTTGAATTATTTTGCTGTTGAGATATTATGTCTACGGCAATAGCAAACAATATATAGGCTAACAGCAGGTGTAATTAATTGCACCCAAAAACCAATCATATGGTCTGAATTCACTTTCAACTGTGTATTTCTTTTGAGGTAACAATTTGTGGAGACATTATGCACGTAGTTGTGGTTGGTCAATATCGTCTTCCGCCCAAATTTACCTTTGGAATCGACAACAGATCCAGCCACCGTATTGTTCAATCAACTATATTCAGATTGAGGACCCATTGAATGCTACTAGTGGTAATAAATGGTCTATAATTAATAGTAAATGCTAGAGATTGTCAAAAGTATCTGCAAAATCAACAAAGATACGATAAACTAAACTATCCACACCTCGAAGAGTAAATTGATAAGACTGTACGAATTAAACTTCATTTTATCATCAGTCTAGAATATGCTATGTTATGCAATCAGGCAAGCTCCGGGTCAATTGTCTTCGGACTTATCCTTATGCAATTTTCTGATTTTTTTGGCCCAAGTCTTCACTTCTTTATCGTACACACCTTTGTTCACTCCACTCAAAAATCCATTTTGCTCTTGTAAGAGGTCCCAGGGTGACTTTCTGTCGGAATCGTTCTTGATCAAACAAGAGTCGATAAATGTACATAATTCGGGGTCATATGGCTTGCCAGTTTTGGTATTGATCTTCTTTGTCAATGTGGGTGGTGTTTCGTTAACAATTCTTTGTAACAAATCCAAAATTCCATCGGGTCCACCATTTCCAGCGAGATTTTCATTACCCTCTTCGTCGTCATCACTCCAGACTGGTACACCACTCGCTAACTCGAGAAGCATTAAACCCATTGACCAAACATCGGATTTGACTCCGTAATTTAAACCCTGAATTCTCTCAGGAGACATATAAGTGGAGGTTCCCACAAAAGTATCGGCCATGGCCAAAGAGTTTGTCAACTCTCTACTGACACCAAAATCACATAACTTGAACTCACCTTTGTGCGTCATTAAAACATTACTAGGTTTGATATCACGATGGATAATTTTATGTGTTGTGTATAAGTACGTCAAACCAGACAAAATGGCGTATGCAAGTTTCTTCAACACGAAGATGGGGAACTGTTTAGCTTCACACAAACTCAAAATCTTATCCAAAGATCCACAATTGCAGTATTCCATGCAGATCACGATGGTGTTGTTATTATTGACGAACGCACCATAGAACTCGATGATGTAAGGTGATTGACACTCATGAAGGATACGAAGTTCACGGATTATCTGGGTTTTTATGACAGTTTTCGAGTCAATGTGAATGATCTTCTTGGCCATGATCTTCTCGGTTGGTACATGCAATATTTTTGATACGGTTCCCGAGTTTCCGGAGCCCAAGCTTTTGAGGGTGACAATATCGTTATTGTTGAGTTTGAGGGATGAAGTGGTGGCAATTGGAGACAGGGTATCAGTCAAGGCATCGATGTTTTTAGTATGCAGATCGGAGGGGGAAGTTGCCGTTGATTTGGTGGGCGAAATGGAAGATATGACTGTCTGACGCTTACGAGCCACAGACGGACCGAGAGCGCCATCTTTGATCTTAGACAACCCCAAACTGGAGAATTCGTCTATGATGATATCATGCGATGATTGAGAGTCGGGATCGATATTTCTGTTGCTTTGATTGACATTTAAGGAGGATTTGGGGGCGGGCCTACTTAAAGTCTGGGCCACAATGCGGGATGAAGGGGAGCTTGACACTGGAGAGGACGTGGCAGGGGAGGAGGATGATGCTGCCGAAGACAAGCCGTCCAAGCTGAGATTGAGCACTGGAGCAGATCGCATGTTATTGCGCTTCTGTCGCAACGACCTGCTCTCGAAAGATTTGAGTGGATCTGTGAGCGATGGGGCTGGTTCTTTCACCGGCGAGGCGTTCAACGAGAGCTTCTTGAAGTTCTTGCGGCGAAGACTCTTTGCTTGGAGGATGTCGGACTCAGGCGTGAGTGGGCCATCCTGGACCGTCCGTAGGTCACTTTCGCGGACACTGTTTCTGGAGTGAGCGGTGGCCAACGGAGACGCCGGCATGGGAGAGGTCAGTATAGGAGACGGGATTGGAGGTAGCTGCTTGTCCTTATTGGAGCCCAATGAGGACAGCGAGGTGTTGTTTAGGCGCATCATTGCACAGGAGCAAGTGCTGAGAACAGCGGGCAGAGGGTTGACGGGAGGGAGCTAAAAGAACACGGATTAAAGCGGCTGGAAAGTCTTTGGGCAGTGGAAGATGCGGCGGGCGACGAACACAGCGCGGGGGCACGGGTGGGGAGAGTGGGCGGAGGGGAAAGGGAGCCGGTGTTGGTGTTGGTGTTGGGTGGTAGCTGGAGAGCGGATTTGATCATGATAACTATGTACACGTGACGCGCCACGTGACGCGAAAGGTTTCGTCAGTAGGCCAGGCAGAGGGTTGGATTCGTGGGGCAGCAGCATGCTGCGCGCCTCCGCTGGGTTGCGTGCCCCGGCCGGTGGTGATACCACGGTCGTGGCCCGTCGCAAACCATAAAGGATGTTCCAACCGACGATAATCGACAATCGGCAGATGATGGGATGCCACTGTGATGGAGGTGGAAGAGGCGGGACAGCAATAGCAGCTGTGGCAGTGCCGAGCTGGCGCTGGTGGTGTGGACTGATGGACAGTGCGGGCACCTGCGCGATCGTGGCAGCTGCACCCTGCACCAACAAGTAAATCAAGCTGCACCATGTACAAATCGTTGGTAGTGATCGTGGTGGGACACTGGCAGGATGCAGGAGGCGCAAGTGGAGAACAAGTGGACACCACAGCCAACCATCCAAGGGGAAACCAGCAACCGGTGCTACGAGACTGCAGTAGTGTGGACTCGCGTGTCACAGACGTGGGCTTGGGGTTTCTGGAATTCCGGCAACCTCCAGTGACTCCGGCCAATCCTAACGTTCCAGTACCCTCTGCTGCTCACCTAGCGAAACTTAGTGGTCCCGTCTGTGCCACCAGCAAAACAGTCCAGAAAATAACGGGTGCATAAAAATATCCCGTTCTAGTGCTCAGCTCTGTGCCGGAAATGCTACACTTGGTGGAATGGCTCTTAAGTCCGCACCTCGCACCAAAGGCCCAGGTAATTTTGTGGGCGCGCCATGATGTCATACGGCCATCCTGCTCACTTATTCTCCGGAAGTCACGTGGCATGATGAGGACCCACTCGCCTGGACCAGGAGTCTGGCCATCGACTTGCCAGCCTTTGTGAGCCCTTCTGCCCCACCGTTGGCGTCCCACCCACGCTCCCACCGTTGCATTGTTTTCGTATTTTGTAGGTTTGGCCTGGCTCTGTTTTGCCTGCTCTCACCTGCAGTGCCCGAGGCAGCTTCGCACCCAACAAGGTTTGTGCCTGACAGGCCGTTAGTTGTGGTGGACCCTGCACCGCCCATTACAATAAGGGAACATTGGCACGGATGGAGGACCCCCGTTAATCATGCCGTAAACAAAGCGGATAACCCACCGTCTGTGATGGACTCAATGGTCCACTGGTGTCGTGTCTTGTGTCGTGTCTTGTGTCGTGACTTGTGTCGTGTCGAGTTTTTCTCGAGCTGTGGTGCTCACGGCCCGGCTCCTAAGGTGCTAACTACCAAAGGCAGTACAAATTGAAACCCTGTCGGTACTAAGCCTGGGTCGATTACCAGTGGTATTTTCTCTCATGGTAGATAGGTGGCAATTGCGCCGTGCCCCAAGAAGCCGCCGCCTTTCCTAACAAAGGCCCGGTGAAAGTGTGCCAAGGGTACCGATTTGGGGAATTGGAGAATTGGGGAATGGGGAAATTGGCGGAAGAGGCTGTGCCCTGGTGCGGTGATGGGTGGGATTATGAACTAAGTTTTCAGCTACTAACACATATTTCCTCTATTAATTTGCTGGGGCATCAAATCACTGGGGGTGAAGTGGTTAGCAGATGGGGCAGTGGTACAGATCGGAAGAAGATCCTTTTGACAGGCGGCTATGGGGTGGGAATCTGTCAAAGAGGTTTGGAACCTCGCAGTTGCGGTGTGAGCAGGTCTGGTTCAAAGTGGAGGGACTGACTGGGGTGGTGCTTATGCTTTCTCCCCAGGATATTGAGCTGATCCGCTAGCTCGGTCTCTGTAGATGATTCTGCTGTTGGTGACCTTCCGGCTTCGGTAGTTCAGTATCAACAATTTACTTGTAGATCCCAACTGATGCCTCCGAACCACTGTACTTACCTCGAGCTGCGCCCAACCCTAAAACTCTACAATAATCCATATTCCTATTGTCATATATTCGGCCACGCCGGTCCTACAAGAACTGAGTCCTATCCTGCTCATATCCTTTATTATACATGCGAGGCCCGGGCCTCGCTGGCACACCAGTGCGCTAATATTATACAATCTATGCTTGATGTTGGTTGACACCATAAGTGCCAAAGTCGTCAGGTTTCTGGGAGATAGCGGCGTATTGTTGTTGCTGTTGCAGTTGCTGCAATTGACGGGCGTTGTGAACTGCTACCGCCTGTTGTTGTTGCTGCTGTGCCTGGGCAATGGCTTGGTTGAAGGCCTGTTGCTGCACCACGGCCTGGTTGTACTGGGCCTGTGCCTGCGCCTGGGCTTGCGCTTGGGCCTGGACATACTGCGCGGTGGTGTAATGTTGGGTCATTGGCACCGATGCATATGGGACAGAGCCGTTGACCGAGCCGTTGTTTGACATCATGCCCATGTCAGACGAAATCATGCCCATTGGCTGGGGAATCACGTTGGCCGAAGATGGCATGGCGGCAATCATGCCATGGTCTTGACCATTGAGGCCCTGCATGGGCATCGAGCCATTGGCAGAAACAGCAGAACCGCTGCCCGCGGGAACAGAAGGCACTGATCCACTGATGCTTTGCAAACGGTTGATCAGTCCATTGTTGCTGGTGTTGTTGATGTTTTGTGAAAGCTTCTTCTTACGTGTACGGCACAGGGCACACACCTTGTGTTTACCAACATCCTTAGCGTCCAATGCCTTGGCACAACGGTTACAATTACCGAGCTTCTCCAAGTTGGTTCTTCTGATCTTATCGTTCTCTCGACATCGCTCACAAACCTTGTAGTTTCCAGGCTTCGATCGGTCCTTGGACTTATCCGATCCGGCAGAGCCCGGTGGGGATGTGGACCGCTTTTTCTCGTCGGTGATGATCGACGCATTTAACGGCCCTGAACAATGCACGCATCGGCCCTGTGCCGCTCTATTCGCCTTACGCTTCCGCAAATTCAGACGGCACGAAGGGCACAACACATAACGCTGTTCTTCCGGTGGGATGTCGGAACCACAACGACGACATGCTCCAAGCTTGTCCTTGGTCTTCTTTTGCCAACGACGGGAACGTTGACGTTGAAGATCACGGCAATGCTGACACAATTTGAAAATTTTGGGTTCCGCGAGAAATTTGGGTTGGCCCCCATCTTGATTACTTTGGGGAATAATAATGGGTTGGTCGAATTCCTTCTTGCATCTGGAACATGAGGAGCGATAAACCTGATCGGCAGGAACCTCTGGATTCTGGCCAGGAAGGCTAGCCTTCTCTGCTGGAGGAGATGGGTCCTGTGGGTCCTGCTTGATCACTGGGACCGCATCACTTCCATTAACAATCTGTTGTTGAATGTGAAGAGGAGGGATTGGAGCCACCAATCCCTTCTCTGTGTAGGTTGCTGTAGGGGAATTCTGATCACTAGTCACACCAACGTTCTCCTCGTAACGCTGTTCCACAGGGTATCCCCTTTGCATTTGCAGGCCGAGGTGGGCAGCATGGGGGATTTGAGGAGGTGGAAGCTGCTGAAGAGAAGCATTGTATTGTTGAGATTGCATTGGCATTTGCAGGATGTGTGAACCAGTGGGGAGATGGTGGAGCTGGTAGGCAGCTCCTGGCATGGCCATGGCTTGGCCAGGATGTAATTGAGGGTATTGATTCTGGTATGGTTGTTGGTAACGAGAATCAGTGTGAAGGAGTGCTTGTGCAGTGGCAATCGAAGGGTTGGAAGGATTCGAAAGATCAAATTCAGGCTTGGAGCCGGGATCTGAAGGGGTGACACGAGGTTGGTTGTTAGAAGTGACATGTTGGTGTTGTGGCGAGGGATTGAGTTGAGGCTCCATCAGAGCCTCTACTCCCAAAAACGGTTGTTCCATACTGTTGGGATAAAACGATGGATCATGCGACGAACGAGCCTGCTAGAAATACCACCGATGAGTGGATATAATGGCTCGAGTGGGTAGGGCCTCTAGGTGTGTGGAGGCGACGAGAAGTACAGCTGGTAACGGCTGTAGAATTCAATCAAGGTATAGGAATTACTTCAACAAATCGAAAGACAACGATGTAGAAAAGTATCCGGTGATCAACTGTGTGAATTTATGGAAATAGGACTTTCAGTGTTATGAACGTCTTCAGATGTACCTGGAGGATTACGGGCGCTTCTGATGTGTATTGGTGTTGTTGATGCGCTGGGGAAGGTCTTAGATACTTTTAATGTTCTAATGTACTTTCTATTGCTGCTTTGGAGTGTTTTGTAATGATTGCTTTCTTGGAATCTTGGACTCTTTATTAGAAGAATCACGCTTAATCGCTTTGGTGTGCGGATGTTGGGTGAGTCTGGAGGGGAAAGTCTGGGAGGACTGGTTAAATGTACGGATGATTTTGAAATATGGGGATGAAATGTTTCGAAGTTCGGGCCTGATGGTAGATTAGTTTCAAGAGCCCAGATTAGCCGTATTGATTCGACACAGGATTTCTACATTATATATAATGTAATCCGCACCTGTAGATAGCGCAAAAGCACACCAGTAAACAAGGGGGTCCAAAGCGTCAGGCAGCAAACAAACACAATCAAAGTTGAGAAAATATTTTTTGCAAGTTTAGGTGCATCACTAGTGCGCCGAGTCACAAAAGCAGGATGATGTAACGTGGGGGCAGCGTCGGCGGGGAGAAGAGGGACGGCAAGAGGAGGGAGTTGAGGAGCTAGACGAGAGAGAATATCATGGAAAATTGGAGACTCGGAGAAGATAGGCTAGACGATGGGATCTAGGGTGACACGATCCAGGATGGACGCGACCCTGGTGCCGTGCCCTCACCTTCACATATGCCCTGGAGGCGACAACAGCATTTACGTTCCGAGCCCTTGGCATCAGGCCTGCAGAGCCCGGGTATTCCACAAAAAGACATTGCAGTATTTTTTGCGCCGCACACCCTGGCAGCATGCAGGAAACGGTGGACGCACGCGTCCACCGCCGCGGATGCAGCCAATTCACCGATTCGGCAAGAGTTTCACCGGGGTTACATCATAGGCAAAACCCGCGCTAACTCCGTGTTGACAGCTGCCACGCCACCATAGTCTCGGACCTAGGCTCAGCGGCAAGAATGTCTACTAGCCGGGACGCATTCCATCCACCCTATTGACCACATCTATGGTGTCAAAATGTTGGCTTGGGCTTCCTATCCAGCGGTGACTACGGATCAACCTCGGTGGATGTTGGACTTTCCCAACTGGGTGACTTTTTTCGCGGCCCCTGAACAAGAAAATAAAGGGCCTATTGTGCATGTTGTTGCAGGTCGCAGTGCCCAAACAAGACAGGCGCCAGGTGGGAGGAAAGAAGGATCAGAAGACATAGAAGGTCCTTCAGATTGAGAACAAGAGCGAGGGCCCTCTACTGACGGAAAAGAACAATCTTTGACTGGAAGTAAGGCGGACTATTAGCATTGGCACAGCCTGCAGCCGAGAGGCGCACCACTCTCGGCCAAGGGAACTTCCGCACACTGCCACCAGCGGATCACGTGATCTGTAGTCACATCTGGCATGGCAAATAATATAGCTTAAAGTTTGCGGGCATCCGACCCGTATGCGGAATGACGACATGACGTAATAGCGAAGCTCCACCCCGGAACAGGAAAATGGAACGGACCATCCCTGGAGACCCTTCCATTAACTTGGCTGCTCCCGGTACATGCCGCACCCACTGCCATGGTTCGACTCCGGAGATGCGAGATGAAATTGGCTCACGCCATCTCGCCACTTGTACGCGACGCAGTGCCAGGACGGCCATGGTTCCGTCGTGGGCTGTGGCGTTGCGAGCCCCGCGCCCTGCTCCGGGTGGCTTCGTTCTCGCCGGGTTCCGCAGAGTGTGCACCATATCGGTTGGCGCACGAGCTCGCGGTCGGGTTGCACCACGAGCACTTACACGAACCGGAGGAAACAAAGATGTGGTGCTTTGTCGCCGGTGATGCACCAACGTCTACCATGACGCGCTCACACCGCTGACACTGCCAGGCCGCCACCAGACCGCCGCCGTGCGGGTCTCCAGCGCGGTACCTGTACCTGACTCTGCGCGCGGGCTCCTAACGCACAGGGTGATGTGAGCGCCCCACGTCAACGGTGACGCATGCGATGCACAGGTGAACCTGGAGCGCATTTCACACTCCAGGCAGAACAGCCTAACACCGTCCAGATTCCGCCGGCTCCGGTACTAGGCCGCCTTCAGTGCCCCTGGGCCACCACCCCGGCCTCTTCTCCGCCGGCTCTCGCACCCCCAATTGCCGCATCGTATCAGTTGCGATCAGCGTCCGATCGCATTGTTCGGCATGCTGCATCTCCCATGTATCCATAACCACGAGGGGCACCTGTGGGCAACTGCTGCATTGGCCAGCACCCATGCTGCAATGAGTGGCTTATGACGTCAGGACTCATAATCAAACACTATGAGACACTTGGGGGTGAAGGGAACTGGGACCGATGGTACCCACCAGGCCTAGCATGTGCTGCATAACTTGCATGGGTTGCATGCTGTTGGTGGTGGGAGGGAGTGGATGGTGTGGTATGACTACACCAGTACTGCAGTCTGGTGGTTGACGGTGAACATTTGAACAGGTGGCAGTTGAACGGTGCATGGGGTGCTGGAATGACAGCAGCGGCCTCGGGCACGGAAAATAATCTCGGTGTTCCCAGGCGCACTTGAGGGCCCAATGGGGCCCAATGGGGATCTGATGGAGACCTAATGGAGCACCAGGGCAAGGCTCGCTGCCACACCGAATGGCGACTGGATATTGCAAGCTGCGCAGGTTCTAGAAGCGTTCTAGGTTCTAGAAACCGGCGGGCTGTTCGTGGCCTGCAATCGCAGCTAAGTGCGGTTTGCGAACAAAGCAATTCACGCAAGCAATCGTCAGAAGCAGTATAATTAATATAATTCCTGTGGATGATGTGATGGGTGCTTGCTGTGGGATCACGGAGGTTGCTTGTTTTGGGTGCCGTTGGCCCCACGCCGTCTGGTTGACGCCTCCGCATTCCTCGTTCGCATTCCTCGCCGGAACCTCGGTCGGCGTACCCCAGACATCTTGTGCCCTGCGGGCTGGGCCGCCTGGACTGGTGATGGCCCGCTGCTGCTGGGGTGTGTTCACCTGTACACCCCGGGTGCTGTCGCTTGTCCCCTCCGTACGCACCCTAATGCATCGTGCCATGACCCTGGCCAGGGACTGCCTATTCACCGCAATCAACTGCGGTTCTGCGCCAATAATATGTCTAGTGTGAAAATATTCGGGTTATTTTCTATTTCACAGGACATTCTATTGTCATGCTGTTGGGCAGGGACCCTGACGGTGTGAATAGGAGACACCGTGGACTGAACGTACTGCTCCAATGCTGCTGCACGCCCTCCGGCCAGCCAAAAATAGAATCGCTGGCCAGATAGTGCCCGCTGCGTCATGTGATGGCCCCATCTCCATCGCAGTCCGTTTCTTTTACCTCCACTACCACCACCACGATCACCTCCTCTATGGTGGTGAAACAGGCCCAGGCCCACTGGTGGTGGAGATCTTCCCCGCCAGATCTCGGTGGCTACTAACAGGTCACTGGACCGCAACCACCAGTAGCGAGCAACTGGCCACGAGCGCTGCCACCAGCACTGGCCTACCGTGGCCAACGGCTGTGGCAAGAATACCCTGGCCAAGCAACTAACCGCGTCCCTGACAGATGATCGGGGAGGCTATGCACAAACCACGAACCAACCGAGGCATGGTGGCCAAACCGTTTGATGGACCGCCAGTTCCACGCAGTTCCACCGCGATCTCACCCACCAGGAGGAGGGGGTGCGCCATTCCACACCGTTCCACCCTATTCCATGTGACAGCCATGTGAATTGCGTGGGGGTTCTTCCAAGCCCCGTTGGTGCCGTCGGCGGAATCTTCCCAAGGGGTGTGTCTCGGACCGGGACCACCTCGGAACGATTTGATGTAGGCAGTAGTGCTGCGCAAGGACTTCCGTGTGGGTGTGAAATTCGCCGGTCTTTGTGTTAAGGAACCGGTTAAGAACTCGCTGGCCACGGACTAGCGGCCTGCGTAGGGTTTCACTAAAGGTCTGGGTAGGTCTGTCTAGGGCCCGTGAAGGCCTGTGAAGACCTGTGAAGCGCTTGTGTAATGTCAACATGCATACAATAGTGCAAATGGCCAGTGGAGGTGAAATGGGAGGGCTCATTAGGCTGGATCGGGTCCTTCGCCGATGCGATCTAAAACCACATGCTAATTCCTGTGACATTCCCCTTGTCACTGGGAAAATCCCCACAAACCCATGTTGAACCTGCTAAGAAACTACTGCTATCTTCCCCTGGATCGCCTAGAGTTGTGACCTGGGGACGCTGTGCCCGTGCTTTTCACTCTGGGGTGTTCTCAGAGCTCTGTCCTCTCGCATAGTCAAAATCCGGGGTCTACCAGGCTCCCACAAGGTGCAAACCACCAGCGAATGCTCCGAAGACTTTTCCGCTGCTGCCCCGATCCGTCGAGGTCAATAACCAACTAGCGAACTGCCTAAACTAAACCTTCTGGTATCCTATCCATTCGCACTAATGCCAAATGCGCCTAATGGCACCAAACCAATTCTAAAAGTTGCCTGTCCAAACCTTATCACGAGCCTTTGATCTGGTTACTGGGCCCGTGGCCGTGGCCGTGTTTTGATGCAGCACAATGCACGCAACTTGATCTTCCGGTCTACCATTGGTTCATCAAAGCTGGATCCTATGGTATCCACGCCAATACACTGCCTGGAAATTATGGCGGACATTCCACTTTGATGTCTATTGATGTGGCACATTCTCAGGCTGAATCAAGCATTGGGCGGTGTGGCGTTCCAATTTAAGCTATTCCATGTGAGGTGGTACCAGGCATGAATTGAGAATTTGACTGGTTGCGCTTCTCGCAATCCCTTCAACTTAAACTTACTCTTGGAAACATCGTACCATCACCACCATGTCAAGGGTGCAGAAATGAGGGCAAGAGTTTCGGGCCAGAGTTAGTTTCGTAAACTTTAATAATAGAATTGTACAGTGCTACGGTTGTTATTAGTAGCTCTGTCCATCTTTTTTTTTCTCCCTTACAAAATCAAAAATCAAAAGGGAATGGTTAGCAGGCAATTTTTCAAATTTTTCACTTCTATCGGTCACAGATAACCCCCGGCTCTGCAAACCTCTTGCAAACCACATGTCAATGTGGTCCCCCTCCCGTTTTCCGCCTTCACTGTGCTACAAATAGAACTTATCATATATCCGTCGTGGTCATTATTAGCGTTGATCCCTATGTACAAGCTAGAGTATTGCAGTATGGTCCAATATCTCTTTAAATCATGATAAGCCCCTTTTCAACATTTTGCCCGCTTCAAAGCCTCTGAGCATACCTACTCCAATAACACAAGCACCGAAACCCCGGACACTTCTCTGCCACCACATGGGGTTCTTCTTCATGTCGATTTTGCCCGTATCTACATCTTTGAAAACGTAGCCTGAAGCCATGTAGGCCCCTCCAACTAAGGCCATCACCGACTGGATGGCAGTACATGGGAAGCAGTCGGCTCCTGCCTCTTCGTCAGAGATGTCTCTGGGTGGAGGGGGGTTGAATACAGAAAGAATGTTGGACATGTTTGATGGTTCCATCCAGTGGCTACATGGATTGAATAATGCAGCGTCACGTGATGTTGAAGGAAAGACATGTTCCGAAGAGCGGTGAATTTATAGGTTGATGGGCGGGAGACAGCAGTAAGGCAACTCAAGTAGGACCGTGATAAGCAAAGCACTTTTTTCCACTTCTTCCGATGGTTGTTGGGTCACAGGTGACTAGAAACATCGAGACCATGCTTGTGGAAATATTTATGCTGATGTCAATATCTGGATGACTTCTTGGTTAATACAAACACCTGGTGTAGGCGTCTTCTTTTGTCAGTGATTACTGCATCTGATGGAGCTTTCGATTGTGATCTAAGCAGCTTGCCCCATATCTAGAATCTAATTGTCTCAAGTACTTGTCACGTGATGCTAGTCTACACACTCATTACTTGGTAGCACTCTTGGAAGCAAACATGTTTCCCGCAAAGATAGCAATTGGAAGGTGTTCCAGAAGGTTCTTGGGCTCCAGGTTCCCTCTGATACCTCTGGTAGGGCACAGGGCCACGTTGGCGGTGGCTGCTCGCCGTTTCTCCCAATACAACTACCATCAACCATATGATCAAAACCAGGGCAAGAGTTCATGGACTACCCGAATCTTGACCACATTAGCACTTTTGGGTGCCATAGGAGGCTACTCATTTTACATGTTCTGGCCACATCACACCTTCCCATCTTCTGTTGCTAAAATACTCAGAAAAGGTCTTTGGGCAGAAAGTGATAAGGGAGAGAACGATTATCAGCTTGCCCTTAAACATTACTTGGAAGCATTGGAAGAATGTCAAAAAGTTGGAGTGGATAACCTTTCGGATGAATACACAGGAATCCAGTTGAAGGTGGGTGAAATGTTCGAAAGACTCAACATGTTGGAAGACGCCGAATTTCTTTATAATGAAATTGCTACCTTGTACTTGACTGTCTTGACAGCACCTCCAGATTCACCACAACGTAAAAGAATCAAGGATAGGGACCATAGACGCCATTTGATACAGAAAGATTTACGTATTGCCATAAAGTTGGTGGAATTGAATCGTAATGATCCCCAATTATCAAAGGCCATTTTAATAACCCACCTTATCATCGCACAAGACGAGGTTAACAAGCAATTGAAGGGTGCTAGATTGACACAAATAGGGTTGGGAGGAATGGCCGCCGGTGCGCAACCTGGCTCATCCCAAGGAGGCCCTCCAAAAGATTATAAAGCCGTGCTTGAAGATGACTCAATAATCATCACAAATAACGGGGTTACCTCCACGATCAAGAAAACTCCAGAAGTTTGGGAACCTTTCGCAGACGAATTCTTCAATGCAATGGACCTCTTAGGTGCGATTTGTATCACCTTGGGAGACTTGAATATGGCATCAAGGGTGAAAATCTCTATGATTGAATCTATGCTTTTGGCAGATGCAGAACCTCATAAAGTATTGATGTCGCAATGCAACCTTGGTTCGTTGCTTTATCTACAAGCAGACGAATTTGAAGCTCAAGAATTGGCACTTAGGCGCAAATTTGCTGAGGCTTCGGGTATTGATTATGAGACTGTTAAAACAGAAGCATTACTAAATGCGAATGAAGAATTCAAGGCAGTTTTGGATGAGAAAGTTTCTGCACAGGATAAAGCCATTTATGCCACCACTGTTTCTTCAAAAGAAAAATGCATACAGCTTGCAACGAAATCCTTTGAATCAGTTTTGGATTTTGCAAAAGGGTTACCACAAGAAGTGGTCAACAGCAATAATACAATCAACCAAACAGTTGCATTGGCTACATATGGACTCGGTGTAGTATACCTTCATCTTTCCGACTACGAAAAAGCAGAAAGATTACTCAGGGAATCTAGGGTTAGAAGCAAAAGTTGTGGATACGATGAGCTCATCGAAGTGATCGAGTCTGAACTTGGCAAATTATTCAAAGAAAAGAAGAATATCAAAGAAGGTGTTTCTTCAAGAAACAACGGTGACATTGAAATGGATATCCATATGCATAAATAGTCTATTGTTTATTTCTTCTAATTGTATATAATCAAGACAGACGACTTTGTAACAATTGACTTTCTTCATCATTATTTTTGATTGTAACGCCTGTTGCATTCTTCACGCCAAAAATCGATCTGGTAAGGGAAACAAATATATTTGGATTGTTGAATTCTTCAGCCTTGAATTGTAAAATTTCGCTAAGACTTGGAGGTTGAATCTCTTGAGGTATAGATGTAGGATCAAAGTTAGGAATTCCATCAGAAGCTGATGACGCATCTGATTTCACTGGCTTTAGGTTTGTTTGGTTGCTTTGAGGAATTTGTGGAGGAGGTGTACCGGTGATTATTCCATCATATTCAGGTCTCATCAAAGCAGGATTTCTAGCAATCGATGCAGCGCTGGAAGGTGCAGCATTCAGACGGAAAGCATCATTAGTAGCTGCAGTAGCTTCAGCAGTTATGCTGCCTCTACGGCCATCGCTATTTTCAGTGGATCCATACCCTCCTGAAGAGTTGGAAGCTGTATGGCCGCTTGAATGATAAGAGAAAATGGAAGAGTTGTCATCAAAGACTGATCCCATATCCTCCAAATTCAAACCCTTCGTTTCTGGGAATAAGAACTCAACTGCCAAAAATGACAAGGCACATGAAGTTGCAGGAATAAGATAAGTCTTCCACTTGATGGAGTCTAACAAAATTGGTGTCATTTCACCAACAATGAAATTGAAAAGCCAATTGGTTGCCGTGGCCATTGCAGCACCTTTTGATCTGACAGAATTAGGGAAAACTTCACTCATTAGCCATGGAATTGGACCCCAACTATAACCAAAAGCTGCATTGGTGATAATAACACAAGCGACAACTGTATTGGCTGTGTACTGATTGTTCAATTTCAATGAATATGCTATCAACACCAATGGTATTCCCATTAATACAGAACCTGAGAGTAATAATGGCTTTCTTCCCCATCCATCAACCAAGTACCATGGGGGAATTGTACTTAATATGTAGACAATGGAATTGATTCCTGTCATAAGAATTGCATCTCTTCCAATCCAGCCGGCAGATTCAAAGATCATGGGAGCATAATACGAAATAATGTTAATACCGTTCAATTGAGCAAACATTTGGGAGAAACAGGCCACAGAAAGTCTTTTGGTATACTTTGTGAATAAATATCTGTAAGATCTCTCACCACCTTCAATTCTAGCAATCAAGATAGACTCTTTGATGTTTCTGTATTCATTCTTAGCACTTTCATCTTCAACATCTCCGTCGGCATATAAATCTGAAATAACAATCATTCCTTCTGCATTGTGGTCATGGTCAAGAAGCCATCTTGGAGTCTCTACAATAACGAATGTACCCAAGTACAAAGAAAATCCAACCACACATTGTACGAAAAGTGGAGATCTCCAAGACCAATCGTTTTGTATAAAGGAGAAAGCATAGTCTACCCAAATACTGGCAGAGTAACCCACGATATTACCGGTAAATTCAAGGCAGGCATAAAATCCTCTGTCATCGGGAGGACTGATTTCAGATTGATAACAAGGAATGATTGTAGTCAAGAACCCAATCGCGATACCACTAATAAATCTACCAATCGCCAAATTCCAGATATTGACGGAGGTTGCTTGAATGATACCACCAACAACAAAAATGAAAGAGCCAATTCTAATTGTCCGTCTTCTTCCTACCTTGTCACCCACTCTTCCAGCCACGAAAGAAGAGAAAAGGGCACCGATCTCTAAAATTGCGATCATAGTACCAACCTCAGCAGGGGTGGGGTTGTTGTAGTACGATTTGAAGAATTTGTTAGTTAAGAGAGAACTCATCAAACCCTGTTCGAATCCAAAAAGAAAAACACCTAAGGACACGAAGATGGAGGTGAAATTAAGAAGGGCCCTGCCTACGAGCCAGGACTCTTTGATCTGTAAATGGTGTTCCTCCATGATGAATTGAATACAGAGAAAACCTGAAAATTATCTTTGGATACTCAGTTTAGCAATGATTTGAGTCTGAAAGCTCAATTGTAATCACTGTGATGTTGGAATAATGTAGTGTGGTGCAACCTTTTGATTGCACTGGAGCGAAGCTGATAAGGATTAACTTGTTGAAAAAATGTAAAAACCTGCCTTTCTGTTCAATTTCATGAAAGGTTACGGCGTTTGGTAGAAGAAAACAGCACTACCAAGCTAAAGTGAAGTGGTTGGATTAACAGCAGTTATAGCAAGGAACGATAGTTAAGCCTGATAACCTGGAGAGATTCGTCTGTGCACGACCATGGTTGTAGATAGGGTTTTCCTGTGCCAAAACCCCGAGGTCACAAAATAGTACCGTGCAACAACCATGGCTCATAAGCTTGATGTGAGTGGATCAGATCCACCTCAATAGGGGCATTGTTCTGGCCATAGAACATGAGAACTGGGGGGTTGCAGTTCGAGAAATCCCACACTACCGGAGGTGCCTGAGGAGTAAAGCCATGGGACATCCCCACACTAAGCATTAACTGGCATGTCGTGGCATTCTCTGGCATAATCTTGTAAAACCTGCTCATTGCTCTGTGTTGTGGCACTGGCTGGGTCTTACTACGGAGTCTTTAGCAACTTGATCTTGCAGACCATAGGGACTGTTGACAATGTGACGTCATCAAGTGAGGTTGAGCGACGAAAAATAACCAGTTGGTAATTTAGTCTACTCTCATCACCGTGCATATTGCCACATCAGCCTTACGTAAAAACAGCCCATATAAATGGCACAAATAGCAAAATCTTGTAAAAGTCCAGGCATCCCTGGAACCAAGACTTTTGTAGAGGCAAACCCCACTGGGTTTGTATGAAAGTCGCCATGAATATGTGACGCGGGGAACCGCTAACCGTTCAATGTAACCTCCTGCATGGAAGGGGAAGAGCATCATCTAGCCAGTGATTGAAAAACCCCATCACCAGCAAAGCTTTTGTATTAGTCCTGGGAACTCCCCGTCTAACTTGGATACCGCTTAGGCTCGAAATCTAGCAAAATCCGCACATCACCACGCACCTTCCGTTAGCACACCAATCTATCTTGTGTTGAGCCCAACATTTTTCACCAACAGGCATACAAATCCAAGATCTTATCGAAGTGGCCTTTTCTGCTTCCAAAGTCACAACCAGCACCGATATGGATGAACATCCAGCAAAACGGAGGAGGCTTGAGCATCCTGCTCCATCCAAGCCACTCTCCAGTGAAATCATTGTCCAGGGCACCATCATGAACCGAGTATTGGGCACAGTGACGCCAAACACAGACATCTCCATGTCGGGGGCATTTTCTGCTCAAGAAGCTGAGCAAGTCGACCAGAACATGGAGGGCGTTCAGATGTCTGGAGAGTGTCCCTGTGGACATCTTCATGGGCCCGGACAAGGCCATGATCATGATATTAGTGCCGTTGGTTTGGGCGCACCTCTTCTCCGAGGACCGGAGTAAACCACTATAATAAAATCTCGAGAGGGAAAAAAATTCTGTATAATATGTAAATATAACAATTAATCGGTGAGTGAATGTAAGCAAGTAGTTATCAGCTTCTTGAAAATACAGTTCTTGTCTGAGTCTGCTGTTTTTCAATTCTGGTGCTTAATGAGGTCTGAATTTTAATACTTTCATTCTCACTTTCACCTAAATTTTGGTGGAGAGGGGGGTTCGTGAAAAACATGAAGTGTTTAGTTCAGTGAGATGATTCAAGAATTCAAAAGAAACAGATTTATTGATTTATTGATTTTTTTCCTTGTTTTTGTTAAGGTGTTGAAGAATGCACAAGAAATGGAGAATATTTTATAAAAAAGCATTTTCCTTCAGAATCAGAATTTTGACACAAATAATAATTAATCGAGTAGAGTAAACCGATTGTAACTTGGAACCACTGCTTTTTGCAACCTCATGTTATTAACCTTCAATGTCATGTCACACTAATACCCATGTCGCAAGATCATAATGTCGCACCAAAAATGTCGCTGTATCACCCTGTACTTAATTTTCCATTTTGGGTAAATTGGACGCGTCGCCCATCTTTAATACTTTTCACGAACTTCAAACGCACTTTCTTATCATCTCTTCATCATCACCATGTCTACTCCTTCACGTAAGAGACAAGCCGAAGAAGATACACAACCATCTTCGCCTATACTAGGCTCCAGTCCACAGCTTCCTCCATCATCACCTGCAATTCCGTTCGAGCAGCCCGATGAGGAGGACGAAATCCACAATGACGTTGCCGATTTAAACCCTTCAGATGAGGAAGAAGGTGAAGATTTAATGGATAATTTTGAACGTGATTATCGTGTTCGTACAGACCAAGACCATTACGATTTAGGTGATGGAAACATTGACGACGAAGAATATGATGACATGGACATCGCAAGCAGAAGAAGAATCGACGATCAATTGAATAGAAGAGATGAGATCTTGGGAGGAACCAGTCGTTCCAGAAGACAAGCGTTCTTGAATGATGATATGGACGAGGATGTGGACGATTCCATGGACCAGTATGGTTTGCCAATTCAGAGAAGAAGAAGAAGAGATTACGATGATATTGACCATGATGAAGATGCCGAGGACATAGAAATCGATCCTTTTAATGAAGAACTTTCTTTGGAAAGTTTGACAGATATCAAAGCTCCTAGTATCACAGAATGGATCCTTCAACCAGCTGTGTCAAGATCTATTGCTCGTGAACTCAAATCTTTCTTATTAGAATACACCGATGAGAAAGGTCGTTCCGTGTATGGTGCAAGAATTAGAACCTTGGGTGAAATCAACGCAGAATCTTTGGAAGTAACCTATCAACATCTTGCAGACTCAAAGGCCATCTTGGCACTTTTCTTGGCCACTTCACCTTCCGAAATGCTTAAAATCTTTGATATTGTGGCCATGGAAGCTACTGAATTGCACTACCCCAACTATTCCCAAATTCACCAAGAGATCCACGTGAGAATTATTGGATTCCCAAATCAATTGAACCTTCGTGACTTGAGAGAAAATAATTTGAATCAATTAGTTAAGATAACTGGTGTGGTGACTCGTCGTACTGGTGTTTTTCCTCAACTTAAGTATGTCAAGTTTGACTGTTTAAAATGTGGTGTTGTCTTGGGTCCCTTCATTCAAGATTCTAATACTGAAGTTAGAGTGTCCTTTTGTACAAACTGTCAGTCCAAAGGTCCTTTCAAAATCAACTCAGAGAAAACTTTATACCGTAATTACCAAAGAATCACCCTTCAGGAAAGTCCAGGAACTGTTCCAGCTGGTAGATTACCAAGGCATAGAGAAATTATTTTGTTGTCAGATTTGGTCGATCAAGCTAAACCGGGTGAGGAAATTGAAGTCACTGGTATTTACAAGAACAATTTCGATGGTCAGTTGAACGTAAAAAATGGATTCCCAGTGTTTGCTACTATAGTTGAGGCTAACTCGGTTCATAGAAAAGAAGCTGCTGGTGACAGCAATGCATCTGCCTGGACAGAAGAGGAGGAAAGAGAGTTCAGAAAATTGTCACGCGAAAGAGGTATCATTGATAAGATCATTTCTTCTATGGCACCTTCCATTTATGGTCACAAAGACATCAAGACTGCCTTAGCATGCTCCTTATTCGGTGGTGTTCCCAAAGATGTAAATGGTAAGCTTTCTATTAGAGGTGATATCAATGTACTTCTTCTTGGTGACCCCGGTACTGCCAAGTCCCAAATCTTGAAATACGCAGAGAAAACTGCAAACAGAGCAGTGTTTGCTACTGGTCAAGGTGCATCCGCAGTTGGTTTGACTGCATCTGTAAGAAAGGATCCTGTCACCAGAGAATGGACTTTGGAAGGTGGTGCGTTGGTTCTTGCCGATAAAGGTACTTGTTTGATTGATGAGTTCGATAAAATGAACGACCAAGATAGAACTTCTATTCACGAAGCCATGGAACAACAGCTGATTTCCATCTCCAAAGCGGGTATCGTGACCACTCTTCAGGCCCGTTGTTCCATCATTGCAGCTGCTAACCCTACAGGAGGTAGATATAACTCGACATTGCCATTGTCTCAAAATGTTGATCTCACTGAACCGATCTTGTCCAGATTTGATATCTTGTGTATTGTACGAGACGTGGTGAATCCCGAGCTGGATGAAAGATTGGCCAGTTTCGTCATCGACAGTCACATGAGATCACACCCTAGTGAGGCAGATGATGTGTTCCCAGAGGAGGATGGAGACGACATGTCCAGAAGGGCTCGTACCGAAAGATTGAACCAACAGAAAGAAAGCGAGATTTCTCCAATTTCCCAGGAATTGCTCGCGAAGTACATTCACTATGCTCGTGTGAAGATCCAGCCCAAATTGCATCAGATGGATATGGATAAGGTTTCACGTGTTTATGCCGACTTGAGAAAGGAGTCCATCAGCACTGGTTCCTTCCCGATCACCGTCAGACACTTGGAAAGTATTTTGAGAATTGCTGAAGCATTTGCTAAGATGAGATTAAGTGACTTTGTTAGTCAGAACGATTTAAACAGGGCCATCAAGGTCAGTATCGACAGTTTTGTTGGTGCACAAAAGATCACTGTTCGCAGACAATTGCAACGTTCTTTCCAAAAGTACACTTTGCCAACAAGAAGAGCCCAAGCTTAGTTTTGTGGCAGAGGTTCTGGAATATTCTTGAGTATTTAGGCTGGGTTATAGTTCTGTTCTGTATTATAATGTATTGTATGTTTGACTGGCTGTAGGCTGCAAACGATACTGGTGAGGACACGCCCATGTTATCACCATTTCACCAACGCGTAGAGAAGGAAACGGCTAGAACGATGTTGGAGCTTGATCAGTAAGTATAGGAGAGGCAGTCAAGCCTGGGCTGTGTTGAATGATAGAGAACAAGGTAAGCTGGGACTGAACCTAAAAAAAGATGATTTTCCCAAGCTATTCTTGTGGTAGACCAAGTTGAATGTCTAGGTCAGCATGTCCAAAGAGATTAACAACGGATCAATATTTACGCTGCAAACTAGTAATAGGCCATCTAAGAACATTATCTGTCAATTTTCACGGAGATTATCATCATTTTCGCTAGTTGACATGGTTTGATGATGTAACCACTGAGGGTTTGGCCCCAAGTTAAATTCGACACCTTATGAGAAACCTCCATTTCAAACGAGCAGGAAGATGCTGTCAATCCGATCGAATACATAATCACGAGCATCGATGCTTCAAAAATTTCAACTTTTTAAGGGGATCGTATTCGAATATACATGTCATGTTCTCATACCCACTGATTCCAGTCAAACGTTTAACATCCACATACTAACGACAGAACAATCGAAAACATTAAGAAATGCAAACACATACCGGAGGCTGATGTGGAAGGATTGTGTTCCAAAGTAATCGAGTTGCTCATTCAGGAAGCTAATATCCAACATGTGGACACTCCTGTGACCATTTGTGGAGATATTCATGGTCAACTCCATGACTTGTTAACATTATTTAAGACCGGTGGAGAGTGCCCAGGGACGCAATATTTGTTCTTGGGGGATTTCGTGGACCGTGGGTTCTATTCACTCGAGAGTTTTCTCTTATTGATTGCTCTTAAGGTCAGATATCCAGACAGAATTACTCTTGTAAGGGGAAACCACGAATCTCGACAGATAACAACAGTGTATGGATTCTACGATGAATGCGTACGAAAATACGGATCTGTGAACGTATGGAGATACTGTTGTGAGGTGTTTGACTATCTCTCATTAGGTGCTATCGTCGGAGGAAAAGGAGGGGTGTTTTGCATTCACGGTGGATTGAGTCCAGATATCGAAACAGTGGACCAAATTCGAATACTAGACCGGAAGCAGGAAGTACCACACGAGGGAGGAATGTGTGATTTGCTTTGGTCAGACCCCGAAGACGTTCAAGGATGGGCCATCAGCCCTCGAGGTGCCGGGTTTTTGTTTGGGGAGAATGAAGTCAATGCCTTCTTACATCAGAATAACATCCTGTTAATTGCGCGGGCGCATCAGTTGGTGATGGAAGGCTACAAGGAAATGTTCAACCAAGGGTTGGTTACAGTGTGGCTGGCTCCCAACTATTGTTATCGATGTGGAAATATTGCCTCTGTCCTCACCATCGATGATAATTTGAACCGTGACTATAAGGTGTTTGAGGCTGCAACTCAGGATACTGGTTCCATCCCCTCGAAAAAGCCCGCAGTTGAATACTTTATTTGATATCGTGCATGGTTACGAGACAACTGGAAGCATGTCTGATAAGTGATTGGGAATGCAATAATCAGTCGAGGGAACGGATCAGGTAATTCCAACCTACACGAGACCGGAATTGCCAGAGTTAACTGGTGGTAATTGAGCCCACCCACCATTTGTCATCGTCGAAAGAAATCCCCTCCAAGGCTCAAGACACCGAGTTCCCGACCAACCATAAATGCTACTGGCATTGCACTGCGGATAAGTACGGAAATACCGGAACTGAGGGCTCCTGATGCCCTTGTTCATAAGCAAAGCCTTCACCCAAGCGTGGTCTGGGCTCCCAAAACATAGGACAAACACGTAATTAATGAATGCCGGTCAAAATCACAATCGCTTTGCACCGGAGATGCCATTTTCCAACGTAGCGTTTACGCAGTAGCAACCAGATTCTAACTATCGAGCATTCCTGCTAATTGTCGACAGGCTGATGTTGTTGTGGTATGATATTATTTTGCGATAATAAAATATTGTGGAATCACCACGCTATCTCCGACGCTAAGGGTCCGGGTATGGTTGCTCTAAGTTTAGGTACTCCCCACTCGGATGGACCCGGGGGACCCCGCGAGAATAGAGAAATTTCACTAATGGCCTCGGGCCCATCGCCTGCCATGGCCTCAAGCCAGGTTAAATCCGATCAACGTCCTTGACACCCAAACACCGAACACAATCGAGCGGATGTCACTTGGGTGTGCGGGAGCAAAGGCTCCTACGCTTTTTGGGTGGATACTGGATTTCCACAAGTGTAGGGTGTGGGACAGAATTGGCACCGTGGGGCCATTTTGGGACTAAACAGTTCCGTTTTCTGACTAGTGGTAGTATTTGAAGTATTATGTGTGGACTATAATTAAGTTGGGTGGCACAACCAGGGGTGTCGGACCAAGGCGTGGATGCTGGCGCCTCCTGAAGTTGTGGTGAACTCAAACGGTAGGGCAGTTTCCAAGTATAGAAACGCTGAGAATGCAAAACAGGGCAGGTGGAAGTGCAATTTCGGGTCAGTAGCGTGGGAGAGGCGCGTATTTTACGCGCCCCCAGCAACAAACACTCGAGACTGGAAGGTGCTACCTTGGGAAGAGGACTACAGGCCATTGGTCGTAGTGTCTCAGGGTGACGTGAAAATGTCTGCATGTAATTGAATATTATGTTCAATTGAAGGGTGCATAAGTTGTGCCAAAAGCAGAACTTGACCCGTGGGTGTGGAGGGGGGTGGGTGTGGACCGGTTGCACCGTGGAACACAGTAGCAACCCAGCAGATCTTAGACAGGAAGTCGGATAACCGGGGGTAAGCATCGGGCTCCCCGAGGGCACCAAAGGCGGCGTTACCACAGATTCCAATCCCGGGCTCGTGACCGTCTAGTCCGGCACCCCTGTGCAGGTGGCTTGGGTGCTGTGCTTAGCCCTAAGCTTCAACAGCCAACCCCTCGGAGAATAAGTGTGGCCTGGGCGTGAGCTTGGGCCAGCCACCAAATCCATGGCGTTGCTCAGTCCAAGAGGTAGCTGATGCCAGGAGCACTTGGCGTCGTAATGACATTCCAAGTTCTCAACCGTATTGTCTGAGTTGGATCTGCTGAGAATAGCCAGGCACAGGAGCGCTGGCTAATACCATGCTATGTGCAGTCCGTGCATCCCGCTTGTGTGCGATGCAGCTAAGAGAAATTCACCCTAAAAAATTTTGCAATTTTGCAATCGTCGGAATACTCACATCTCTAAATATACCCTCGGATGTAGCTGGTAAATCCACGTGGTTACCACCGTCGAATATATTGGTTACACCCTCGATACTACCCTCGACACCACCCTCGAGGGACTAAAACCCGGATGTCTACCCAACTCCTTCCCTTCGGTCTCTCCTGCGATGTACTTCCTGACGTTTATCTTTACTAACGCTATAAATACCACGCTCCTCCTTCTATTCCATTTTGATCCAACTCGCTCCCTCAATTCACAACATCATGAAATTCATCCTTGTCGTTTTGTTTGCTTTCATCCAAGCAGTGATTGCAGCCGATGACACCACCAAGTCCACCTCCATTTCCACACCTGTCTGGGTCACTGGAACCGACACCCAGGGAAGAACTACCGTCACCCAGTCTCTCTACACCCAAAAGTTCTCTCTGATCCAGGTGACCAACCCCGAGGTCAAGACCGGATCCATCGGTATGGGCTCGTTGAGCGGCGAGGTAGGAAAGGTCAGATCATACGCCCAAACCACTGTCACCAACAACGGAGGTGTCCGCTTGAGTGTTGGCGGAGATCACACCCAGCAGAACCTGTTCAAGCTCGTGGGCTTGGCTGTTGCGTTGGTGTTGGGCGTGGTTTGCATCTAAAGAGTCCAAGAATCGCAGAAGCCAGAAGTAACCGGCACTAGTTGCCCCATCGGTGGTGAGATATCATCTCTATTATCAGTCCAATTTCGTCACCAGATCAATTGGATCTCGCGTTTCGTGCCATCTCCGTCACTACTCCGCCACTGCTCCATCACTGCTTGTCGCCAACTCCTTTTCTCTGCTGCCTGTATTCCGTCCAGGATTCTCGGTCAACTGTGGAAAACATCAATTCACCCAAATTTCATCTTTGGAACAGGCTCCATCGCACAACACTACAGCACTATGCCTCATCCTTCGCTACCTTGGACGATCCACATTCTGGCCCGCTGGGCCACCGTCCTTGGCTCATTCATCATATTTCGTCATACACCTCGTCACCGTTCCGTGGCACGGTTGTCTGCTCATTTTTCACTGCATGAGCACCCATTGCTCAGCATCTAGCACCACCGCGCTAGCCCCAGGCTTCGATAGCCTCATTCCCGCATATAAGCCTTCCAATCATACGTTTGTCGGTCAAGACGTTGTAGACTTCGTGGTTCCCTCCTACTACGCCTGGACCATCCGTCAGCTTCCACACCATCAGAAGTCCCATGCCAGACTTCCAGGCTGTGTGCAGTCTGCGCAGTACAAAGTTCCCCCCTTGGGTGCCCCTTCCCTGCATCCCACTACATGCTGCGGCTCAGCATGTGGTGACGACGTGATGACCACCTGCATCGTTTCGGTTTGCCTAGTAGCAATGGGGGAACTTGGCCAGGAATTCTACTTGGCTGTTCTTGGCCATGGCCATGGCCACGGGCCATGGCTCGTGGGTCGCACCGTACCAACGAAATATACGACCACTTCGCCCACAACCTGAAACTTGAAACTACCGCTGACTAAGCGGGCATGAGCTCTCTCTGAGGCGCCTGCATATGCACCAGCAGCTCATATGCCCGCATGGCATGCCCAGAAGTATTATCTCAGCAGCGTACTGGTGCAGAGGGATTTCCGACCGGGGGATCTTCCAGCCCCTCGCCACTTCCGACCGCCATTCGGCTGCTTTCCGACTCCCCTCCTCCTCACCAACACATGGCATTGCTGGAACCACCTCTTCAGTCACATCTCAGGCTCCTTTCACCCATGCTGCACAAACCGGGTTGTGGCACAGGCAGATGGCTGGGCGCGGAGCGCACGCCGTAGCCACAGTATCTGGCGGGCGGGCCATCGAACGGTGGCTTTGCCAATATCACCGGGTCACGTGACCGGCCCATGCACCTCCTGGCTATCTTACGTCCCCCCACTACTGCGATCTACCATGTCTTCCCGGGACCCCTTACTGAAGTCGAGACAGCCGTCTTACGAATCCACCTCCCGCGAAAACGCCGCCATGGGCCCCCGGTCCCGCAAGACCTCGACCTCCCCCCGCCAGTCGGCACTGGACCCTCCACCTGTCCTGGGGCCGACCCCGGATCTCGACCCAATACTCGCCTACGATGGCCCTTCTCCCGCAAGCCCTTCGCAATTGATGTCTCCCAGAGTCAGCATCCCCAACAGCCAGTCGTCGCTGCCCGGCGTCCCGAGGTATGGCGTCAAAGAGGCCCTTGGGGCGTTCAATTTCCATTCCATTGCCCTTGAGAACAAGGGATCGGTGGCCCGAGACCATTTGGCCAATGAAAGAACGTTTTTGGCATGGCTTCGGACGTCTCTATCGTTCATCACCATCGGCATCGGGGTGACTCAGCTCTTCCGTCTAGAGAGTAAGACCTCGCCCGTAGATGACCAGGGAAATGCCGCCAAACACCCGGCCAATGACATCAACAAGTATGGAAAACCGTTGGGAGGCACGTTCATAGCATTGGGCATCATCACCCTTCTTTTGGGGGTGGTCCGCTACTTCCAGGTCCAGCATCTCCTCACCAAGAATTACTTTCCCGCAACCAGGTTGCTGATGATCGTGTTGATCGTGGTCGTGCTAGCAGTTGTTGCAACCACCTTTGCCATGGTGATCAAGGCCTCGTGACGGCCCCGTTGTTTCGGGGAGATATCCTGTGATCTGGAACTTTGGTGCTTTCTCTTCTTTGGAGAGTTCTCCACCACCAACACACCTTTCTTAGGTCCTACCCGTGAACTTTTAATTCGTGACTCTTAATTTATTTATACATTCCTGCTTCTTTTACCCTCCACTTTTCAGTCCACAATTGAATCAAGTGAGAAGCTACTTCAAGTGTCCGGCAACTCTGATCCATACCTTAGTGGAGAAACTACATGGTAGAGGTTGCCTTTAATACCACATCTGCATAATTATCTGTATTGATCCAGTAGTGACAATAAGTAATTCTACCGAACATTAATTACAGAACGAAACATTATCCGGCAAAAATTCCTGTTTTGCACATTATCTATTAGCCACGGAACTGAATGGTCTTGGGGCTGATTTCCCAATGGACTATTTGCTCTTAGACTAGTATTCTTCTAGTAATTGGTATCGCCCAAATGTTTTATTGCGAAGAGAATAGAAACTTTCGGAAAATTCATCCTCTAAGCTGAATTATTGTAGATTTGCACTCATCCCCAATCGCTCAGCATGATTCAGGTTCATCAGCACCCCCCAAATCGACTTCACCCACCCAGGGTCCATCTCCCTATATCCCCATAAGATGGACTAGGGCTCGCGCCCTAGTATTCAACTACTGTCACGTGCGAAACACTCGCAATACCACATACAACCTGCATTGTCCAACTTGCACTTTCGCAACCTGTAACCTGCTCTCCCCGTCGCCTCCCACTCCGATTAAAATTTTTTCTTTCACTATATCACTTCATCATACTATACACAAATAATCAAAAATGGTATGTGGGATCCATAATAGCCGTATTGATGGGTAAAGACGAAGAGCATGTGGCAAACAAGACGAAGTTTCAAACGAGATCATGGCAAGTAAGAGGAAATAACGTATGTTCACCGTACCGTTGAAAATTATGCCCACCAGAAGAATTAGTCAGAATAGTAAAATATGCCAACTATCACAAGAACAAGGCATCTTCCACACCTCAGAAAACAATAAGAACTCCAATCCAACGCCAATTATACACGTTTAACTGCAAAGTAATCCACCATGAAGCATCGTCAAGTATACTCCTTGCTCCCAAGTCCAGACCCAGCAAGACACTTTCAGCCAGTCTGATACTAACATTTTAGGGTAAAGTTCACGGTTCCTTAGCTCGTGCTGGTAAAGTCAAGTCTCAAACCCCAAAGGTCGACAAGCAAGAAAAGCCAAAGCAACCAAAGGGTAGAGCTTACAAGCGTTTGTTATACACCAGAAGATTCATCAACGTTACCTTGACCAACGGTAAGAGAAAGATGAACCCATCCCCAGCTTCTCAATAAGTGTAAAGGTTATCAACTTGGGATCATGTTACATTAGTTTGTATGTCTAATAAATATCGTTCAACGAAATATTCTGTGATCGGTGGCATCACAAGTAGGAGCCTCTAAACTATCTTCGATTGCTTTTCAGGTGAGATATCTATTGGGAGGTACAATTAAGCGCTTCAATTGTGCCAATGTGTGGTTCTATATAGCAACCCTGCCAATCACCATTGGGGGTTCAAGAAAAATGAATATACTCTGGCTCTAACTTCTGCTGTCTCCTCGTCTTCTTCAAACATGGGCTTCCATACCACCAAGTCGATCTTCTCTGCTTTGAATTGGTACTCTTCACATGTAGTGAAAAATTCCAAGTCCTTCTCCAATAACCAAGCTCTGTGTGGAGAAAATACAACAAGACACTGTCCTGACTTCTTCAATGCCGAACGGCAGGTTTTCAAGAGTTTGTGATGTTCAGTGTGATTGAAGACCAAGTCCGATAATATGATCAAATCGAATTTCTTATCTTCTGGAAGCTCTTCACCCTCGTAGCCGACAATCTCCTTTAAATCATTTCCCCAAATGTATCCTTTCACCTTGTATGGAGATACCTTGGCTTCCTTGGCCAAGTTGTCGAAGTTCCATTGGATATTGCTGATGAGCTCTGGATCAGGGTAATCAGTACTGATGACTTCTTGGGCCCCATTCAACGAGGCCACCATAGATGGTAAAGATGAAGCTGCACCGAGCTCTAGCACTCTCTTGTTGTGGACTAATGTGGAGGCGTGCTTTTCCAAGTAATCAGCGGTGAATATACCGGCATTCCAGAGTAGATGACCCCATAATGGTGAGCTTCCGACTAATCTCAAGGTGACCTCAGATGGGGTCACCTCTGTGCCAGAAACTTGCTTTCTTTGGTATTTAGCAAAATGGTGCTCAGGAGGAGGTGGAGCAAAGTCGTTTGGCTCTTCAAACAAGCCTCCTTCAAGGGAGAATTCGTCGTCTGACATGGTTATAGATGAGTTGATGAAAATTTATGAACTTTTCCATGTACAGGATGGTGCAAACCACTTTTGTTAGCAAGTGAATATTAGAGAGAAATAGAACCTTAATGCCAGAACTCAAGCCGAAGCTTTGACAGGTGATCTTCTTTTAGAAGGCGTGTTTGTTTAGCATTTGTCACGAATATACGATAACAGCATCTGATTAATGGAATTGAGGTGGTTCTAGAGAATGTTGATCCTAGCTGCAAATTATGGCTCAACATGGTAAGAAGATCATGAAATAAAGGTACTAAGTTCGTGAAACTTGTTTCTTACCAGTTTCTAGTTACTTCATATAGATTTCTACTTTTGGTGGGATTTTATTCTCATTTTTCATTCTTCTTCTACTGCAATCTCCATTAGGTGGATGAGGGATAGCTAAGATTTTCACATGGATGTGAAATGAAATGTGAGATGCTACTTGGGCTACTGAAGCCTGAATTCTCCAGTCATACTAAGTTCGTAGAAAGGATTTCTTTCTGACAACATTTAGATAATTTTTGACCACACCAATCATTATCCAGTTCTTCTTTCCATTTGGTGAAAAAGTAAAAAATTAGCAATTATGATTGAAAATTTTTTGTTAGAAAGATTTCATAAATATTTATAAAATCTCCTACTACACTTCCAGATCACCAGCATCTCTGTTTAACAAGCACTCCACAAGCATGAATACCACTAAACTCGGTCCAAACTCTCGTTCTTCGCAAAAAACATCAATAGTGTGAGAGTCCAGCAATTCACACCATTTTGACTTCGTCGACTAGCCTACTCACTTTTAAGAGGATGTATTCCTTCTCCATTTCTGCACCACAAATTCTATTCCACAGGTCAGATCCACGTCCTACCTTTTATCCTGTATTAAGCTGGCATTAGCCCCAACCTTGACCTGGTTGGCTGCAACAGCACGTGACCAATAAAACTGTGATACAACTCTGCGCTGAACCCACTGTAAGGCATCGGTAGATGAGCGTTCTAAATCAGGCATGGTCGGCAGTTTCGACGGACTTAGTGGGTGAACCCGACAATCTTCAGTTGTGGGAACGACTCGTGGCCGAAGCCGAATCCAACAGCAAGAAGGGCATCTCAAAATCGAGTGAGACCGAAGAGCTTGAGCTCTTGAGAACCACATACGACAAGTTCCTCGACAAGTATCCATTACTATTCAAGTATTGGATCAAGTACGCAACGTGGGAATTCAAACTCGGGGAATTCGAGAGGGCAGACAAGGTCTACCGCTCGAGTCTTTTGCACTTGGCCTATTGCATTGAAATTTGGCTCCAATACTTGAAGTTCAATATCGATACCAACCAAGATAAGAACCATATACTAGACTTGTTCGAAGAGGCTAGGTCGAAAATTGGATGCCATTTTCATAGCTATGAGTTCTACGATTTGTACTTGTCATTTTTAGAGAATTACCAGACCAAGGAAAATGGATATGAGTTGAAATATCATGTTCTACTTCGAATCATAACCGAACTCCCCTTGTACCACTACGAGTTTTTCTTCAAGAAAGTCAATAAGATAATCAGCCAATTGAATGGCTCAAACATGCATTTAATGATCCCCCAAAGAGAGCAGTACAATTTCCGAAATTCAAAAAATGCTGCCAATCAGCTCAAAAAGTTGTTCATTGATGTATACATAACGACACAATACAAGGTGTACCAGATTTACAACTTTGAACGAAAGCTTACCAAGCAATATTTCAACTTGAATTATATTTCGAGACAACAACTCGATGTATGGGCATCATACCTCAACTATTTACAGGCTAAGGAATATCCTAAAGATCACATCATACTCACTTTTGAACGTTGCTTGATTGCTACTGCACAATATTCCAGGTTCTGGATCATGTATAGTGATTATTATGCGAGCGAAGGAAATTTGGACAAATCCTTGGAAATCTTGAGAAGAGGTTTCTTACTTAATGGTGACTACAACCTTTTAATCAAGCTCATTGATATCAACATTTACTTACATCAATGGGTTCGTTCAAGAGATTTGATATTAGGGTACATAAAGAGTACTATTTCAGTGCCCATCCCAATTTATGAAAAGCTAATACAGGTGGAAAGAATTATTCATCCTCAAGATGATTTATACCTAGTGAATTTATTAAAAGAGTTGATAAGTGAAACCAATCAGGATTGGTGGTTCAACCAAATATTATTATACAGCATACCTATGGATTTGAAGGAACAAGTTTTCGCCGAATTCGAGGAAAACTTCAAAAACTCTGAGATATATCAAGAATCATATGAACGACTCCAGAGTTATATGAGAATTAAAAATGATAAAGAATTAAGTTTCGATGAAGAGTTAGGTCAATATCTTTGAGCAAATCATTTTTCGAAGTACAAATTCATACCTGTGATTAAAATGTACCAGGCTAGTCCAATGGTTCCTGCTCTTCGATCAAAAACCCATCCATTCAACGGGAGATATATTAAGTAAAATGCAATGATAACAGTTAATGCTAACGTGGTGACTACCATGTCAGTCTTGAGGTTGAATACCAACGATGCATGTTCAGGGTCCCTTATTATAGTCAACAATCCGTTGACACCAATTCCAAGTAATATTATTAATATAGGAGTTCCTAAACAGGCATTAATACCTAGAATAGGCTCAATCCTAGTCGAAATTGTAATATTTGTGATGATATCAGTAAGTGAATTGCTAATTGAGAACACGAATAAACCAAGTAGGTAGTCTGACATTTGCCATAATAAGCCAAAATTCTTGAGGATTCGAAGAACCAACACAGAAATATTCGATAAAACAATTATGCTGTTAAAAACCCCGGCGACATTTATCATCAAATAACTGAAATTAGCAGAAACGTGTTTCGACACATAGTTCAAGAATAATATTGATAATAAAATCCACGGAAATAGGTTAGCCCAAGACATGTCAAAAAATTGATAATTTAAGAGTAGCGGAATTTCAATTGAAAACCATAATCTTGCTAAAAGTACTAAGTTCACATTTCCGAATCTTCGCTGGATAGGTTCAACATCCTCTTGAATCATATTAATTGGAATTAGTAATGAAAAGAGAATGTGAAGGCCTGATAGAATTGCTTGAAAAAAGTCAATCAGTTCGTGCACCATGTTTTCCACTTGGATTGAAGGTGTTGGAGAGGGCAGTCTGCTGGGACCCAGATGAAGTGGAAGAGGAAGTGGAAGCGAATCGTCCGGGTATCGTGCATTCGATTCGTATGTGGAAGAAACTTCTTCACATCTAGCAGATGCAGGAGATTTAGGACATTCATCATCACTAAGGATGTCCAAAGCATCCTCGATGTTATATGGATGATCTTGAATGCTGTGACAAGGACTGATAGCCAAAGAATCCTGTGCTTGGTTGATTTTATCCTTGTCAAAGTAATTCAAGAAGATGATGTAGAAGAAATAGCACGCAGTCATGAAAAGACATTCAAACGCTGTGATTCTAGAGTCCGACAAAATGTAGATGAAGAGCACTAGAACAAATAGAACCAACAAAAAGTCAATCAATAACATTCTATGTTGCCTCACTTGATAAGGGCCCGAGAGAATGCTGATGAGGCCGATAATTATGGTGAACATTATGAGGATGGAGCCAACCAACTGGCCCAAAACCAAGTTCGTGGCCCCAGAATCAAAGATGACATAGTAATTGATTAGGTCCAGAAAGGTATTGGTCAAGGGAATGAGAATAAAGCTCAATATCTTGGTGTTGATTCGCAACATGGTGGTGAGCTCATTAAGGTTGCGAAATAGGAAGTTGGAAACCACCACGCTGAGCGATGCTAGGATGACCACGAGCGCCGCCACGATGGCCATGGAGAGGAATAAAAGCAACGGCAACGACTGGGACGTGCAATAGTAGAAGCGGGCGATGGCAAAATAAGTACCATCACAATTGCTGATGATATGGTGGCACATGTCGCCAATTTCGGGCACTTCGCATGTGTTCTGGGGGGACCCCAGAAATGCCACGGGAGAGGTGGTACCAAAGATGGAGGAGCAGGACCCTGGGACCACCAATGTCGCCAACATCAAGGCATAGCTCCAATATTTCATTGATGTTTGCTCAGGTACAATTGGGTCGAATGACCAGACCGTGGGCGGTAGAAATTGAGCGATAAGGGTTTCAGATGGGACACAAGGAACTGAGTAGTCTGAGTGGAGAGCAGCACAACAACCGAACGATGGAGGAGTGGAACTGGGAGGAGAACGATGAGTTGAGGTCAAAAAGAGAGTAAAAGGGAAGTGAACTTAAATCAACTCTTCCACTGTTCTACATCAGATAGGGAAATTGATTGCTTGGCACAACGGTCGGTATCGTGTCACGCGAGATGGGACGGAATAGGCGGTAGCCCCGAGAGAGTTCGCGATGTGGCGGGGCCAGGGCTGATTGCCATCATGGAACTTCTGGATTTAGTGGGAAATTATTGGCCAGTGCGGCCGGTTCTAGGGAGAAGTTTCAGGGAGGGCGCGAGGGATTTAAGAGTTGCTGTGAAAAGATCTAAGGCTTAGGAGAGGGGGAAACCAGAGGTGAACTGATGAATTGGAATTGGAATTGGAATTGGGATTGGTGGTCTGGCGTGTCTAGTGGATTGAAGGTGCTGATTTTGCGCAATGGTGTTGTCAATAGCCCTTAGCAGCGTCTATAGATGAGGTGGTGTGTTTCTTTCCAGGGCTCTCACTAACCACGGGCTCTCACTAGATCGCGTTCCGAGACTAATGGATACGAACTCCAGAAACCAAGAAACCGCATCCTGCGGGACCAAGAAACCACATCATCGGTCCGAGAATCCAGAAATGCAACGTATCAGCACCAAGAACCAACCGGAGCTATTCTTAACCACCTGGATTTGCTCTTAATCCAGGGTCCCTACAAGATGGCGCTATGCAGAGGGTTATTTTTGGAAGGTACTATATATAGTCCAGATGGATTTTACGGAACCATAAACAGGTCATAGTGCCAGGGGTTCCATCCACAGGATCTGGCGGATCTCGGTGGCCGAACAAACTGGCTATTCTTATGAGGTGGACACAATCGGAGGTAGTCACCGTCACTCTTGGTATGGTGAGCCAAGTACTACCGGAGTTATCACCACCACCAAGTTTTCCAAGGTTCTTAATCTGGCTGCACCAAGATTTATTAATCAAAGGAACAAGGTCCTAAAATCCACTTGTTGTAAAGAAACATAATCAGGGGTATAAACATCGCTAATTTAAGCATCATCGAAAGGGAAATTTCAATGTCCCAATTCAGTTAGTGATTGGCATGTTAGGGCCCTCACAGGCAAAGACACTCTACCCGGACAACCTTCAATCTGGTATATGGATTATCCAATGGGTCATAGTATGCACCGAAGCTCAACCGAAGGTTCCATGGTCACCAAAGCTCGTGAAATAGAGTACAATAAGAGGTAAAACAGTAGACGTTCCCAATACCAATTTTGCACCCAAGTTCCCACAATAGTTCACGAGGGCTAACAAATATGACGTCACGAGAGTGAAGCCTATTATCGAGTGTACAATTGGCTCAGTCGTTTTCATGCCCCCATTGACACCAAGGGGTTCCGTGTGCTGGTAGGGTTACGGAAACTCACACTCTAAGATGATTGCTACGGCGTAATTGGCTTGATTGTCAAGCAACCCAGTCAATTACGGGAATTACCCAATGAGCATTTCGCTCCCTACTGGCAATCAAAATCTCTTGACGATTGCTTGTAACATTTACTTAAACTTTTCCGGCGAAACTTTAATTAAGACCGAACTCAAAGAGATTAGTACCAAGGGAAAATCCGATTTTCTTACTACGAAATCTACTTGGTCATAGCAATGCATGTAATATTTGGAATGAATTATGATATGAGTCTAAATGATTGGTTATTAAATAGTATGCTGCCTTTGGATCAACTCATGAAGATTGCACTAATGCATGTGGCGACTTGTTGAGCCATTTGCCGTCAATAGCAGCATTTACCGGAATCTATCAGGTCTATGTTTAGTCTCTGTCAGAGTTTAGTTAGGTCTCTATCGGTCTGGGAGATGAACGACCCAAGGGTGGAACGTGGACGACGAAAGATCTTCGGAACGAACTTCCTCGGGGCCGGTGGGAGAGTTATGCCCGAGCGGTACGAGCTTCCATGCCATATCTATGGCGACTGAGTCTTCACTGGGGACCATATGCCAGTTGGGCCAAGGTCTCCAAGGCAATCTCAATGTCTCGCTCGATGTCCTTGATCAAAGCCTCTTTGGTGGTGTAGTCCAACTCGGGCCTCAAGTAGCCCAACACCGTGTACTTCATGCGAGCTCCATAGAACGTGTCGTCAAACTTGTGGATGATGTGCACCTCGGCCGCCTTGGTGTTGTTCTTGTAAAAGGGATTCCAGCCTATCAGCATCACCATGGGAAGTGACACCAACTCGTCGGAGTGGAGCTTACTGCCATGGTTGAAAACCACCTTGGATTCGTCATTCCGCTCCTCAATACTCTCTGGAACGTCCTGGGGAAGAAGCTGGCACCAGCCGAAGTAAATCCCGGTGTTCAACTCGTTAAGCTCGTCATTCACAGGAATGTTGGCGGTAGGAAAACCAAGCTCGGTGGCTCCTCTACCGAACCCACTGATTATGGGAGCTTCCTGCTGGATTGGGTATGGGTGGGCTGGCTGAGGTGGAATAGGCACGTCTGGTCTCATGACAACGTCAGCTGGGGTGGTGGTCTCTATAAGGATGATAGTGGTGGTGGGTAGATAGCGATAGTTGATTTGATAACGAGATTCGCGGCCCCGTCGTGGTACAACGCCAAAATGGACAGCATTGGGCGGCATTGGCGGTGGTGGCGCGCGAAGTGTACCGCCAATTGTAGCGAGAGTGTGGTGGGGTTTAGCGACAACTCTGGAACAAATTAGGCTGGGGAACTGCGGTTTCCGCGGTGACTAATCCAGATGTTGGAGAATTGATTTGGAGACCCTGGAGTGCGGCCCCACATCTAGTAGTACCCAACAATTGGGTGTGAACAAGTGAATAGTGACTACATGGATAAAACATGCAGCGTGGCTATAACATTAAGTACATAGGAGTAGTAAGGATCTATTGGAATCTGATTAGAATCTGGATTCCAATTGTTCCAACAAGGTGACGGCGTCCTTACCGAAAGCTCTGATACCTTGGGACAACTTTTCAGTGGCCATGGCGTCCTCGTTCAAGGAGAGTCTGAAGGCAGGCTCGTCATCGACGAAAGTGACTTGTTCGATGGATTCGGACTTGGCAGAAGCAGCGTCCAAGATCTTTGGAACGTCTTCAGAAGAGTTCAACAATTCTTCCAACAACTTTGGAGCGACAGTCAAGTAGTCACAACCAGCCAAAGCCTTGATTTCACCGGTGTTTCTGAAAGAAGCACCCATGACAATGGTTTCGTAACCGAACTTCTTGTAGTAGTTGTAGATTTGTCTGACGGAGACCACACCTGGGTCGGATTCAGAGTCGTATTCCTTTCCGGTGGAAGCCTTGTACCAGTCCAAGATTCTACCAACGAATGGGGAGATCAAGGTGACCTTGGCCTCAGCACAAGCGACGGCTTGGGCGAAGGAGAACAACAAGGTCAAGTTACAGTGGATACCGTGCTTGGCTTCCAACTCACGAGCGGCTTGGATACCTTCCCAGGTGGAGGCGATCTTGATCAAGACTCTGTCCTTGGAGATACCGACGGACTTGTACAACTCGATCAACTCGATGGCCTTCTTGACGGTGGCGTCCTTGTTGAAGGACAATCTGGCGTCGACTTCGGTGGAGACTCTGCCTGGAACAATATTCAAGATCTCCTTACCGAACTCGATCAACAAACGGTCAAGTGCGATCTCGGCCTTCTCCTTCTTGCTGCTGCCCTTGTCCTTGGCGTACTCAATGGCAACGTCGATCAACTTGGCATATTCCGCCTTCTTGGAAGCGGCCAAAATCAACGATGGGTTGGTGGTGGCATCTTGTGGAGTGTATTTGGCAATGGATTCGAACTCTCCGGTGTCGGTGACAATCACGGTACCGGTGGCCTTCAATTGTTCTAAGGAGTTGCTGGACATTTTGGATGATCTATCAACGGTAGTTGTTTCTACTGGGAAGTAACGAACTACTGACGCTTGCCCAGGACTCTGGGGGTTTATATAGTTTTTTCGCCGTCGCGGTGGACCGGCCTAGAACGAGCCCCCACGGACACGGGGTGGGGGCACAGCCGTTTGGGATTTCCACAACATTGACCGCAGGCAGCCGTGGTAAGGTCAATTGCCAGGGGGAACAAAGCTGGCCTGCGGTTCAGGGTTCACCAGCGTCTGGTGCCTGGAGACCGCAACAGTGCAACGCTGGAACCGAGCGGAAGGTTCTAGAGTCACCAGGGTGCCCCAGCAATTGTTGGCCCTTAGTAAGCCAGCACGTGACACGACGGGATGCTGGGGAAAGACGGAGGCAATGGTACCCAGTAATCCCGCACCGGGGAACCACCGGGCACGTGAGCTCAATGGCTTGATAACTGGCACATGACGGCGTCACATGACCCACGATAGTAGTAGTCTTGTGCCCATCCCAAAGTCATAACACGCCAATCATGCCTGTGGTAAAACGTCTCTACATCACAGCCTCCAACAACTACCAAAAGGACTTCAAAATTGTTCCGGTCAACTCCAACCGGCCGGTGGTCATTGAGTCCGATTTGGGGGTGTTCAGTCTTCTTATCAATGTGAAGAACTTTGACGGCTCCACTCCACATTTGTCCAACAGTTTGTACAACTTGGGCGACAAGGTGTTCCTCGACGGTGAGCCCATAGACAAGAGCGTCATGGACACCGACGAGCTTTCCAAACTGCCGCTTCCCAACCTCCGCTTGGAAATCAAGTTCAGGCCCAAGCAGAACATCAAAGGCTCGGAGCTTCTTTTTGGAAACGATTTCCTCGTGCCCATCCGGGAGTATGTTCCCACTACATTGTTGGCCACCGGGTTGAAGTTCTTCACCTGGTTCATCAATCGGACAGTCAAGGGAGACGTTTACGCTGACAAGCCATTTCTCTATGGCTGTGTTTTGAATAGTTTGACCACTTGCTCGGTGCAAAAGAACCCGGTCAAACCGTCAGACGAAAAGCACTACCACCAGCTGTTCTACCAAAACATTGAGAATTTGAAGGACAATGACGATGATTTGGAGGTGCCCGAAGTCTCGGCCGATAGGAAAAAGTTCTTCGGAGATGTGAAGAATTGTGAAAAATTCACTTTCCACAACGACAGAGACTATCTTTTCCAATTCAGCACCACCTCGGTCAAGATGGCAGACTCCAAGTATGCTGTCAGCATTCCCACCTACGGTTCCAAAACATTGGACATTGATGTATCCAGCTACGCGAACGAGAACTTAAACAACTTCAATTGGACCTTGAAGAAAGGTGGAATTGAAGGAGTGGGCCGGGGGGTGTTGGGTTTGGTGGTCAACTTTTGTTTGCTCGACGAGGCCTCCAGGTGAGCCCGAAGTGACCGAAAGCCCTGGTCCGATTTATGATCTCGCCTCGATCCGCGCGTGAGCTTAATCCGCTCGCCGGATATTCACCGATGTTCCGTTCCTTCCGTTATACTTCAATGGTACATGAAAGCCGTTTTTTCACACCACTTGGTACGGTGGATGAATATTGGTGGATAAATGACAAATGATTTAGCATGTTGAAAACTCATTATTCTTGAAGAATGTCACTTAATCACAGAAAAGGTTAGTGGTCGCAGCAAATTGTCTTGGTGGACAATTGTACCATTACCAATACACCGATTTTGCAGGCCAACAAAGAAACGGGGACAATGGAGAGGAAGCATGAACTCATGAAGCACAAAGCACAAACTACTACCGGTGCACTAATATGATTTCTGATATGAAGTTACGATCATACTGGCCAGAGCATCTGTGTGTGTGGCACACACTCGGTCAACAATTACAGCACAAATTCACACTTATACTCTTGTTTTTTTTTTTTAATTTTTTCATCACTAGAATCTACATATACTTCATCGATCCGTTTTTCAATATCATTGGGAATTGGCCCTGATCAATTGCTGCTTGGGGAGTTCTGGAAATTGGTTTACGCATATGCCTAACGCAAATACAACATTTCAATAAGACGCATTAGAAATATCTGTAGCATCGCAAACTACATAGTACTATCTGTTATAGTTACTCTAGCTAATTGCTTTCCTCTAGGTTAAACTCCAGCCATACCCATAACCCACGTAACTATGGTAGTGCGCGCACCGACTTACCGTCACCTTCATCATCACCATCATCACGAACTATCAACAAACCATACAAACGGAGGTATACACAACCTAACGCCACGATAACACCCAGGATTCATCATGGCGGATGGGTCCGAGCTTAACCACCCAGAAATGGATATAGACTTATCCAAAGTAATTGCCGATTCCATCAACTCCCTCACCTCAGACCCTCATCAAGAAGAGAGTGAAGAGTTGCAAAACAGCCAAGATTTGCCTCAAGACACACACCAAGAGGAACAGCATGAAGCACAAGCCGACGACGAAGAAGAAGAAGAGCTAGATTTGGAAAGTGCTATAGGAAATGTTTTCAGCCAGTTTGATTTTAGTAAAGTTGACCAACCAGAGAATCATTACAACGAGAACAACCACCGGTGTGAGATCTTGGAAAACGAGAAGATTAATTCCGAAGCAAATCAAGATGGAAATAATGGCTCTTCCAATAATGACCCCAATTTGCATCACATAAAGGAGCTCAAAGAAGTTCCTCCTCTCGCATCCCCCAATCGGGCCACCACTTTGGAGAAACCGGATGATTCGATGGAAGAAGTCACTAAATCAATCACAAGCACCGAGAACGAACAAAATAATACCTACGTTGGCAGTAATAGCAACGAGCAAGCTGATATCAATAGAACTGGAGTCGAAGAAATACAAGGGGAGATAAGATTTGATCATGAGGGAAACCCCAACACAGGAGCCAACGACTCTGGGGAAATTTCAAATCAAGAAAATGACCACAATTCACATCATAGGTTCGAGGACTCTGAAACGAAGGACATTCCTCAGATAAGCACCAATAGTAAAGTAATCGAAAATGCTATAACAGAACCCACTAGTGACAATTTAGATGACGAAATAGGGAAGGCATTCGAAAAGGCTTTGTCTGAGGAATTTCAGCCGGATGCTTCCATGAATGACTCAAATGTACTGGACAATAATTTAGAATCTGCCATAGGTGACGCATTTTCAAGTATTTTAGGAGAGCAGCTAAGCAAACCATCAGAATCTTCAAAAACTTTTGAAGTATCACAAGAAACAAGGGAACAAAATTCTCCATCACATGAAGATAATATGACTCATGAGGATCAATCAGACGACAAGGACTTGAATGATGCGATAGGGAATGCGTTCAATGATTTTTTCCAAGATAGTAAAGCTGATTCCAAGGATGAACAGCCACAAGATAAATCTAGTCTGAATTCTGGTGAGGACTTCAAAAATTCGAATAATGAAGAGCAGAATGGTGAAGCAGACTTCAACGACTTTTCTGAAGATGAGGACCTAGATGCAGCTATTGGTGACGCATTCAAAAGTATTTTACCACAAAGTGAAAAAGAATCAGCTTCCGAATCTCTACTACCAGAATCAACCCAGTCAGAAGATCTTGATCTTGAAAGCGCAATTGGCGCTGCATTTGAATCTATTGGTCAGGATCAGGATCAAGAGCAGCATAAAGAACAGCAACAAGAAGAAGGAAATGCTTCACAGTTAGATATTAACAGGGATGACGATGATGACGATGAACTTAATACAATGATTTCAGAATCACTCAAGAAAGTGTTAGATAAGAGGGATGATGATCAGAAGGATTCCCAACCTACCGAAAAAGATCATGATGAGTATATGGAAAATGCAATTAACGAAGCGTTTTTATCAGCTTTGAATGGCTCAGATAGTAATGCTTCAAATGTATCAGCCGAAAGAAGATCATCAATGGATTTATCCAAATTAGTTCATAACTTGGTTTCACAAATGAGCGAAGATGGTGAGGGTTTAGAGAAATCATCATTACCAGAAAATGTAATTAAAGAATTGGCAGTGGAAATTTCCAATCAAGTGCAGGATCACTTGATGGATGACAATAAAAAGAAACAAGAAATAACAGAAATTCCTCAAATCGAAGATACAGTACTTGCTCATTTTCAAAATGAAGCAAATAAAGAGTCCGAGTCCATTGAACAAGCATTTAAGCCTAAGATTAGCACAGATGTAATCGCTCAAGCTGTGAAAAATGTTTTCAGGATTGGAGAAACTCATGCTGACAGGTCCGGTCAACATTCCGAAAATACTGACACCGACCTCGAGAAGCTACAAATGAATGACATCATACAAAATGCATTTGCTATGGCGATGGAAAACCCACAAGAGCTTCTTTCAGATTTGGAAATGGAGGAAGATAACAATTCCGGAGTGAGCACTGAATCCGGATATCAAGGTACAGGTAAAAGTTCTGAAAGCAGTTCTGAGAGGCAAAATGTTTATAATGATTCGAATTATAGAAAATTCAGAGCAATGCAACTGCCATTCACATCTTCGAGAGCACATTCTACTTACCTGAACCAATATGCAAAACTGAACGAACAATTTGAGAAAGATAATGCTAGTAGAGGGCTTTCAATCGCCGAGACTCTTGCTTTACACCGTTCTTCAATGAATAATGTTCCAAGAAGAGATTACTCAAATATTGAATCATTGGAAGAACTTTTAAAATTGAATCGTCAGAACTCAGATCCACTCAGAAGTCAAATTTCAAGTGTGATTAGTTCAATAAATTCAAGAATGAATAGCAACAAAGTACGTTCTTCCAATGATGCAGAATTATTTGGTGCGATACAGCAAATGTCAAATGTGTTATCATCCGATTCAAAACTTGACAACTCTGCTTTGTTGTCCATTTTGAAGGATACTCCAAGTGTGACAGAAATAATATCTACATATAAAGAGCTTGAAGATAGAGAGAATATGGTCAAGTCTCTAATTTTAGCGAAGGGGTACCTCAAGAAGCAAACAACCAATGTGGCAGATAAAGCACTAGGTGTTCTTGATAGTGTCATTACTCAATTTAATAATGATCCAGATTCCAAAAATTCCAAAAATTCTACTTCCCATTTACCATCATTGAAGCCCGAGTCAATTCATAACATTTCGAAATCGGTTGTGGATGCCATTTCCAATTTTTCATCGACTCAAAAAAGCTATAGGTTGAATTTGACCGAAAAGGAAAAGATAAAGGAAGAAGAAGATATAAAGGAACGAATTAGACTGGAGAATAGGGCACGTAAGAAAAGGTGGAGAGAGGAAAATTCAGAAAGAAACAAAGACAATGACTTACGTACTAGAGTATGGAGGAGAGCCGCCATACTTTTCGGTGAAGCAGACAGCCAAGAGAAGAAAGAATGGGCAGATAAAGAATTTGAAATAAGAAGAGTGAAAAGACTTGCTAAAAATGATAACAAAGTGGTCAAGAATGATTCGGAAGACCAGACTCAAATGGGCAAAGAAGAAGATTTGATAAATGACGTCAAATTCAGCAAGCTTATAACAGATATTTTCAATATCATTTCTGTTTTTTCCTACAAAGATGATCCACAGGTTGCATTAACAGCTACTCTGATTGCAACTGCAACAGCAGCGGCATTTTATGCTACTACAAGACGATTGACCGATTTTGATAAAGTTCAATCAGCAGTCTCAACCATCATGGCTAACGTAACTGGAAAGATGAATTCAACTGGTCAACAGGAGAGGATCTCAACTTTGATGCGTGGTCTCACCAACCAACTTAAAGAAACAAACTCTAATGGTGCGGCTGCTTCGAATGAGAGAACTACTCAAGAACGTATCATACATTCGAATCAATTTGAAATTGAAAAGACCAGTGAACAACAAAGGGACGCAAAGAGAATGAAAATTAATCCACCAGAATCCCAAAACCATTCTCCAGTTCCTTGGGCATACACTCCACCACTCAAAATACCTCAATACAAGGCTCCTCAAGGGTTCTCTTACAGCCCTAAAACATTTGCAAGCACTCCAGTTGGGTCTACACCATCCCCCTTTATTTCAAATAAGTCTAATTTTGGTTTGGACAAGCTGAAACCAAAACCAATTAGCGCAGGTCTCAGAAAGCCAGGTAGCTTTCAAAGACCAATATCAAAACCAGATAGAAAAGGATATGGGGCATCTCCAGTTCATTCTACATTTTAATTCATGTATAATAAGGATTTCAACGGATCTAATAGACATATTATTAATCGTAAAATTAAAGCGGAGCAGTTTCTTTGAGTAACCATTGGTGTGCTCTAACATTTCCCAGTTCCAAGAGTTTATCGGCAAAATCATCTTGGATACTCTTATGGAACTTATTTATCCAATTAATTTCTAGATCATCCAAGTACTTCTTATCGATCAAGTCCCTGGAGAATGGAATCTTTGTTAAATAGTTGAAACCGTAATAGTTTTCTCCATTTCTGTTCTTTCCAAAGCGATCATCGTACTCGATAATTTCCACTTCACTTTCAATTCTGATTCCAAAAACGTTGTCTTCATAATAACCTGGTTCAACGGTAAGAATTGCACCCTTGTAAAAGTAATCATGCTTGCCATCACCTCTTGTGAAATACAATGGCGCTTCATGAACAACTCCAAAGCTAGCTACTCCATGTCCTGTTCCATGATTGAAATCAACCCCATGGTTCCATAATGGCTGCCTTGCGTATGTGTCTAACATTCTTCCTGTGTCACCAGTATTTGGAGGAAACTTAGCCAGAACAACCGCTAAATGACCTTTCAAGACCAAGGTATAGAATTTCTTAAGCTTTGCAGTAATTTTCTTCTTATTGAACAAATAAGTTCTTGTTATATCAGTTGTTCCTTCTAAGTAATGGGATCCAGAGTCAATCAAAAATACCTTTGATGGGTCAATAACAGAAGAAGAGTCCTTTGTTGGTGCATAATGTGCAAGAGAAGAATTAGGTCCAGAAGAGGCAATGGTTTCAAATGACAACCCTTTGAAATTAGGAAATTTCTCACGGATATTATAGAGCTTTGCTGCTGCCTCGTATTCTGTAATCTTGGATTTTTTATCTACTAATTCGTGATTCAACCAAGAAAAAAAGATAATGAATGCCATACTGTCTTTGTATTGGGCAATCTTAGCGTTAAGAAGCTCGGTTGAGTTCTTCTTTGTCTTCATGTCAGCTATGATAGATTCGTGAATGATCTTATTCTTTGCGATTGATTGTGGAATACTTTCGTAAACAGCCAAGCTGGTGGATTCTCTCGCTGGTAAAATCAAAGAAATGTTTGAGTTACCAATAACAGATTTAAGCTTAGACAAGTCCTCATAAAAGTTCGAGTATTCTTTGATTTCGAGGCCATCGATTGAGCGCAAATAATGATTGAGCTCTGAATCATTCTCATCAATTTTGTGGCTTTCAATGTATAAAACCACTTTATCCAAGGTGATGATAGAGAATGCAAAAAACACCGGAGTGAAAGGAATGTCATTATGTGATCTCAAATTGAACAACCATGAGATTTCGTCAAGTCTGGAAACAATCAAATGAGTGCCCTTATGCTCATTGACTATAGAATCCCTGACGGCTTTTAATTTTTCGTTGGTATGAACTCCGGAATACTTTAGTGGTAAGTGAAAAATGGGCTTTGTTGGTCTTGTTGGTTGTTCAGAGCCCCAAACTTGATCCACCAAGTTTTCTGTCAAAGATTCGAACTTGAATGTGTTTAATTTCAATTTTTGTTCTCTTTGGAAGTATTCCGCCAGACTCAAGCTAAGAAGTTTTGGATCCACCGAGAGAACCTTACTGAACTTATTCCCAATTGCTTTTTCGATAGCATAAGACCTAGGACTAGGATAGCCTGGTTGACCCTGTTTGATAAGATACCATAATTTTGGGTCAAGCTCTCTTTCTGCTTGCAAATAGTATCTTCCGTCAGTAGCAAGGGCAGCCTCACCACTCAAGGTCTCCTCGTCATCTAAGGTAACAACCACCGTACCTTGAGACCCGGTGAAGCCAGAGATGAATTCTCTTCTTTTGTCTGCCTCTGCTATGTACTCCGATTGATGCTCATCTTCCGAAGGAATCACATAAACTCCGATTTTATTCTTTCTCATGAGCTCTCTTAAGCGGCGGAGCTTTTCAGATTGGGAAAGGATTGATAAGGGAAGAATACTTGGTACTGCTGATTGTGGAAGGTCTGGGATCTCTTCATTGTCTGATTCCACATCCTCAGAAGGTTCGGATTTTCCGAGTTTCGGAAGTAGTTGGAATGGGATAGTCAAGAGGGAGCTAAATGAAGGACAGGCAATGGTGGATGTTTGCAGGTCTGCAATTGCGCCTCCCAACAAGGGTGACTTTTCGGAACTGGACATTTGTGATTTATGAAACTTGAAAGAAATTTGACGATTAATCCTTAAGCTCTGCTAAGATCTTCTGGTTTTCATTGGCCCCTAAGAGCTAAGCGCAAGTTGAGCGGGGCAGCTTATCTATCAGAGCACTATGTGCAGTATCCCAAATGGCCCCATAAGTGATACAAACTAGATAACTTACAACTGACGCCAGGAGAACACCAAAAGAAGCCGAAGAAGTATTGGACGTTGAAATAAGGCATTTTGTTAATCCTATGATTCTCAATCTGAAAGTTTGATAACTTTTTGTGGGAGGTCTTTCAAAAGATTCAATTTAAGAGTAAATTATAGTAGAATGAACGGACAACTTTTTCCCCAAAGTACTATGAAGATACCGCAACGTGCTCAATTATTATCTAAACTGTGAAGGATATTAAATTAAATACCTTTGGTTTTTCTTTCCTCTATTCGAGGTCAGAGCATGTCAAGCTCAGATTATGCTTGAGCAGATCATGTTCGATGTCATGGTTGATGAAAAAACCTTTCCATTGCACCGAAAAAAATCCCCAGAGCACATAATATCGATAAATTTCTTCACTAAAACCATTAGTTGGAAGTTCTGAACGATTTGAAATAAAGTTCAAGTTTGATTACCCATCAAATCCAACTTTAAGATAACTTTTACCGTAGCGTTGAAAATACTTGGTGACATCTTTTGTCTAAAAATTTCCATCAATGAATACTTCGTTAGTCCCGGGAGCCACCTTCACAGCCCCAAACGTCCTTGGTGACGTTGATTAGTGCTACCACTTGGTTTGGCCCCTCCAGGTCATGTGCAGATAAGGCACGTGACTAAGTAATAACTCAGGAAGAGAAGTTCCTTCGAAAGAGCCTCTGTTGGAAGCTCTAGTGACCCAGAAACTTAAAAGACCAATTCTTATCTTCAACTTTAGAAGGAACAAATGTTCACCTTCTTAGTCTGTTGTATTTTACATATCATCACGACATCTTGTAACATGTAACTTCTGGTCGTGTCTCTAGTCCACCCTAACATGCAAAATTACGTTTTGAGTAAATCATCTACAATATTGCAACTAACGCGTCTCAATTAATAGTAACATGGGTAGACTTATTGGGCTAGAGCTCCACAACTTCAAGTCTTACAGGGGAACCACTAAGATCGGATTTGGTTCCTCCTTCTTTACATCGATTATTGGCCCCAATGGTGCCGGAAAATCAAACATGATGGACGCAATTTCGTTCGTTCTCGGAGTCCAATCATCACATTTGCGGTCAAATAACGTGAAAGATTTGATCTATAGAGGAAGAAGACTGGCAAACGACGCAGATACTTCTATTAATGAGGAGAGAGATCCCACCAGGGCGTATGTCTTGGCTATATACGAAAAGGAAAACGGAGACGTTTTAAAACTCAAAAGATCTATCAATTCCAGTGGAAATAGCGAATATCGTATCAACGACGTTTCAGTTACCTCACTCAATTACTCCATGGTTTTAAAAGCAGAGAACATCTTGATCAAAGCGCGTAATTTCTTGGTATTTCAAGGAGATGTGGAGCAAATCGCTTCTCAGTCTCCAAAAGAGTTGACCAAGCTAATTGAGACTATCAGTGGTTCTAACGAATATATCAAGGAGTACGAAAAGTTGAAAGATGAACATGAAAAAGCACATGAGTTTTGTAACTCTATCTTTTCTAGAAGAAGAACTTTAAACTCAGAATCTAAACAATATAAAGAACAAATGGCAGAACAAATAGCATTCGAAGACAAATTGAATGAGAAAACAAAACTTATCAAGAGTATTAATCTCTACAAGCTATACCATAATGAGAAGAAACACTTCGAAATGCAACAAGATGCGAAACGCAAGCAAAGTGAATTAAGCCTTCTCCAGAAACAGTTAGCCACTCAGCAAAAGGTACATCAAGACCAAATGGCACAATATTCGAAATTGGTGCTAGACTCAAAAGAAATTACTTCTAATATTTATGAAGTTACGAATAAAATGGAAAATTGCAGAAGAGCATTGATTCCAATTGAAGCAAATAAGAGGTCCTTGGCTTCTAGAACTTCGAACCTTAAATCAAAATCAAAAGAATTGAAAGCTGAGTTTACTAGGCAACATGAAACTAAATCGATGATAGAGAAACAATTGGCAGATGCTCAAAAGCTTTTTGATACCTTCCAAAACAGAATTGCCAACTCAGTATCATCGTCAATATCAGCTGATGGTCAAAGAGAATATGAGCAGTTGAGAAATCAGTTTTTAACAAAGGGTGGATCTCAACTTGAAGAAGAGTTAGCTTTAATTGAGAACGAAAAAGATTCCATAAAGGCTAATATTAGCAATTTGCAAAATCAAACTTCTAATTCGTTATCCCGAATTTCTGAACTAGAGCGGATAGTGAATGGAGACTTAAGGTCAAAACTTTCCGATTTGAACGCAGAAATTAATGATATTTTAACAGTAAAGCAGGAGAAGAATGATAAAAGGAATGAACTCATCAAGAAGAAGGAGGAATTCAATGCCGAAGAACTTCAAATCAACTCACAATTACGTGATGTTTTAGTGAGAATCGAAGAGCTTTCATCTCAGCAAAGAGAGTCAAATAAGCAAAAACGCCTTAGAGAAAATGTAACTATGTTGAAGAGGTTTTTTCCCAAAGGTGCAATTAAGGGCTTGGTTTATGACTTGGTATATCCAAGCAAACAAAAATATGAAATTGCTTTGCTGACAATTTTGGGAAGGCATTCCGATTCAATCATCGTTGAAACAACTGCTGTTGCTTATAAATGTATTGAAATCTTGAAGGAGAGAAGATCTGGAATAGCAACTTTCATTCCACTCGATTCAGTCGTCACTGATCAAACCAATTTAAACTATCTTCGTTCAATTGATTCCTCTGCTCAGCCTGGAATTGATATCTTAGAATATGGAGACAAATCATTGGAGCAAGCAATTCACTACGTGGTAGGAAATACTTTGGTAGTCGATAACATCGAGTCAGCTAGAAAATTGAAATGGGATTCAAATCTTAATCTTGACAACAAATTAGTAACACTCGATGGCTCTATAATTCATAAGTCTGGTTTGATGTCTGGTGGACAACAGTTGCAAAAGTCTAATGCTGTATTAAACTGGGATAAAAATGAATGGAACAGCCTAAATGAATTACGCGAAGAATTGACAAACAAACTATCAGGTTTACAAGAGAGAAGACCAAAGGAATTAGAAATCAACTCAATAGCTGAAGAAATAAGTGCCTTGGATGATAAGATTCCTGTTTTGAGAAACCAGAAACTGAGTATTGAAAGGGTAATTTCTGACAGAGAAAGTGAAATTGGATTCCAAAAAGAACTTACGGATAATTACAAGCAACTAATCAAAGAAAAGAATGACTCCTTAATTAAATTGGATACAGATACATCCAGAATCCAAGATAAACTAAAAGTTTTGCAGGATGAAACTTACTCTCAATTCTGTGAGGATTATGGATTTTCAAATGGAATTGAAGATTATGAGAGTTTGCATGGTTCATCATTAAGAGTAAGAGCGAAGGAACGAACTCAATTCACGAAAGCAATTTCAACTTTGTCGAATAAGTTATCATTCGAAAAAGAAAGGGACGATGATATAAAAGATCGTCAAGTTAAACTCAAGGAGCAAATTTCAAAACTTGAAGCTCAATTGCTGAATGTGATCACTGAAAAACTAAGTATTGAAAATGATTTGGATACATTAGGTGCAGAGGTAGATTTGTTAAGATCCGAAGAGGCACAACAAGTTTTAATTTTGAAAACTAAATTGAAGTCGACAAAGCAAACTGAAGCAGAAGTTGAAGAAACAGAGTTGGAAATTTCTGCATTGAGTAAATCCATAACGCAGATTGAAGAACAAATGCTAAATGTCGATACAGAAAGAGTCAACCTTTTGAAGAATTGTAAAATTCAAAATGTTAACATTCCCTTGAGGGATGGATTATTAGATTCAATTCCAATTGGAGAGAACTCTGATAATTTGATTAAAGGCATATATGAAATTGAAATCGATTATGACAATGATCTTGAGGAGAAATATAAAGCTTCCTTTAACGTTAAGTTAGAAGCAGAGCTTGATGTTCAGCTCCAAAATACTATTGAACAGTTAGAAAACTTGACTCCAAATTCAAAAGCAATGGAGAGATTAAGAGATGCAGAATCTAAACTCAAGGATTTTGACAAGGAACATATGTTAGCCAGACAACAGGAAAAGAAAATCAATAACAAGTTCCAGGAAGTGAGAAAGAGAAGGTATGACCTATTTATGGAGGCATTCGAACATATCTCCGGAAAAATTGACGAAATCTATAAAGAATTGACAAAATCAAACGCCTCACCATTAGGAGGATCCGCATACCTAATTTTAGAAGATGAGGATTCACCTTATAACTCAGGCATCAAATATCATGCTATGCCTCCGATGAAGAGATTTAGAGACATGGAATTTTTATCCGGTGGAGAAAAAACCATGGCTGCTTTGGCTTTGTTATTTGCTATTCACTCTTACCAACCTGCACCATTTTTCGTTTTAGATGAAATAGACGCTGCATTGGATAATTCCAACGTGAGCAAAATCGCTACTTATATAAAGAAGCATGCGGGACCAGACTTCCAGTTTATTGTTATCAGTTTGAAGAATTCTCTTTTCGAGAAGTCTGATGCCTTGGTCGGTATTTATCGGGAACAAAAGGAGAACAGTTCCAGAACTTTGACTTTGGATTTGAAGGAATATTCTGCCGAAGATGTTCCCATTACTGCACCATAAATGTACCAATTACCATATATTTAATAGTTAATAATTCTAATGAATGTGAAAATTTGTTATTATTTCATGAAGTGACACCCAAGTGAGTACCCCACATAAAGAAGATGAGGTTATACGCGTTAAATTTTTTCACCTGAAAAGTACACTCAAACATCGATCATGATGAAACCTATCCGATATGGGTCTAGAAGGTCATTAAAGATACCGGGATTGTTTTCTGGAGTGAGTCAAACACGATCCATCTTTTTGGTAAGAAGGAAGAACTTGACAGATGATATTTCCTTGAGCTCATCGCAAAGTCAACCAAAGATCAGAACAGATGCCAAGGTGTTAAAAGACTTGAAAAGAGTAAAGAAAAAGACCAAAAGAGATACCACAGACAATACAAGCAAGGAGAATTTAAATTTTCTTGAGGTTCAAGAAGCATTGGATGCATACAATCAAAGGCATCACCAATCATTATCAGTTGATCTGATCACCAATCCTTCCAAGCTCATCGACACATTTCTATTTTCCAGAACCAGACCGGAGATAGTAATACCGTCTGTGGAGATTATCTATCATACTATAGAGGGCACTGGAATAGGAATCGTACCCAAATCTATGTATGTAACGCCATTTATGGACAATGAGGAAGACATTTTCAATAAGTATACCGTCATTCAAGTACCCAAGACCGTCGTGGGAGATAAGGTAAAAGTCCAGCTAGCATTGCATGGAAAATACTATGCCGAAGGAGTTTTACTAGAGTTGAATTCATCACATAAAAGTTCTAGAAATAATAGATTGATTGTATGTGATAAGTTTGACTCATGCAATGGATGCCAACTCCAAATGTTGACCTATGAAGATCAACTCAAGTTCAAAGAAGGTGTGATAAAGAAAGCCTACAAATTCTTCTATCCAGAGTTACTTGAACAAAAATTGGGCCCAGTTTATGGCTCACCTATGGAGTACTCCTATAGGAACAAGATCACACCTCATTTCAAGTATCCTAAAAACTACATACGAAAAGGTGAAATAATAGACATGGAGAGTCACCCCACCTCAAAAAAAATTAATATAGGAATGCAACATATTAATCCAACCAAGGGAATAGTGGATATTGATAATTGTTATATCGCAACCCCAATAATCAATGAAGAGTTGAAAAAAAAGAGAGAAAAAGTATTTGATGAATTAGATGATGTTCCATCCTCCAAGCAAGGGAGGCAACAAACTTTGTTTTTACGAGAAAGTGTTGAAATTAACCATGAAACAGGAGACTTCACCAGAAAATGTATTTCTGACCCCAAAAAGAAGGTAATAACCGAGAAGGTTGAGGATTTTGTCTTTCAATTTGAGCCATCTGGGTTCTTTCAGAACAATAATCATATTTTGCCCTTGGTGCTAGATTACATTCGTTATCATATCAGTGATTACAAATACAAGCATATTGTGGACACTTACTGCGGATCTGGATTTTTTGGGATTTCTTTATCGAAAAGTATATCTGAAGAAGGAAAAATTTTTGGAATCGAACTAGCTGAACTTTCCATCAAGTATGCCACTCATAATGCAAGAATCAATGGTTTGAAAGTTCCAGAACAAATACAGTTTATTGAAGGAAATTCGGACAGTTTATTTGAGAATGAAGAGTTCATAACTTCAGGAATTGATGGAAAAGAGAGTATAGTAATAATGGATCCATCAAGAAAAGGATCTAATGTATCCTTCATGAAACAATTATTAGAGTTTAAACCCAAACTAATTGTATACATCAGTTGTAACGTTTTCACTCAGGCAAGAGACTTGTCGGACTTTTTCAAGTTGCAGGGTGATCAGAATCAATACCGGGTTAGAGAATTAGTTGGCTTTGATTTCTTCCCACAAACCAAACACGTTGAAACAGTTGCAATAATCGAAAGGATAGATTAGTGTATTAGAAGGTTGTATTTAAATATTTAATAGTGTACATAGATTTAATCATAGTCTTCTTTACCCTTCACTAGTTCCTCAATAATGTCTGACCATGCAGCGACACCCCAGTCGATTCTCTTTCTTTGTTTTCTACCAGTAATGAGGTCACTTTTAGAAACCTTATCATTTAAGAAAAACTCAATACCTCTCAATAAGGTTGGTTGTTCCTGTGCCTTTAAAGTTCTTTCTATTAATAATTTATCCTCAAAGGTATGTTCTGACATCTTCATCAGCTTCTTACCCAATCCGACTCCCACAGAGTTGATTTGGGACTTTTTACCAATCTGATCTAAAAAGGTGACAAACAAAACTTCCATGAACAAAACAGTATTGCTTGTAGCGGTAACAAAATTAATTGTTCTCAAGATATGTAACGGTAATGCACCTTCAGCCAAAAGGAAGCCAAAAAACCGTCCAAGATTAAGTATTTTCTTGAGTCTAGTTTCATCATCCGTATCGTCAAATCCAATAAAATCTTCCTCGGCATCAGAATCATCTTGAGCTCCTTCGAATTCCTTTATCAAATCCCATAACATGAACTGAAAAGTTTTTCTGTTCGAGTGATTTTCACATAGTTTGTTTGCCAATATACCATAATAAGGATTCCATGCTGGTTCAACTCCTGTACAGTGTAACAAAACTCTTGGAATTTCCCTCTCTTGTGATCTTTTCAAATTCAACTTATCAAGCTTGGTGACAGCATCGATGTAATCGTTCGCTGACATGATGGAGATGAAAATTGCTCTTCTAATGTTCGTGTTCATGCGCTGAGCTCTAGCCAATTCCATCCAATTAGGTTCTGCATTGTCTAATATATCGTTGACTTCTTTAATATTTTCCGTCTTCTCTTCTGCGTCTACCCCCTTCCATGCCGAACCAACAAGCCACCACTTACCTCTGGTTTCAATGTTATGAATGTCGTCAAGACTGACTTGAATAGGGTCATTGAATTTATTATTATTGATTGAACCCAAGAACTTCTTCAAACGAATTGACAACTGATGATTTGCTTCATTATTAATCTTAAGTTTATTATTCTTCAAAGATCCGATAGTTTCAATTAAATATTGGGTTCTTGGATTCAACTTATCTTTGCTTAGTGAAGTTGCTACTTGATTGATCAACAAGACTATCTCCTTCAATGACGTGGGATCATCGGATCTCATTTGGTTACCAGAATTCCTGATTAATCTCAACAATAATTCTGCATTGGTTTCATTCAATTCAGAGATCAACAATTTGATTATGTCGTATAATAGTTTCGAGCCAACCACAGAAAACAAGTATATTGATGACAACAAAGAGATCAAGTTAGATGCTTCTTTAGTTTTAGAGTTATCTTTGTAATATCCTTCAAACTTTTCCAAAAGAGTTTGGATAAAGTAAGCACCAAATTCAACACCCTGTAATCTGAAAATTGCAGCCACCAATGTAGCATGTAAATAAACAAAAGTATCTAATAATCTCCCTTGTTGAATGATACTGTCCATTATTAATCTGGTTAATTCTTCATTAACTGATTGTCTTGCATTGCTGAGATATAACGCATTGATTTCATCTGTTATAGAGCTTATATTTGCCTCGGACAACCTGTTTAATGGACCCTTGATTGCTCTGCGAAGTTTGATTATTTCCTCAGAAGTTTCATTCTCCAATGCCATCTTCTTTCTTAAAGCAGGAGGTATGTACCGGGACTCTTCTTCTGATTCATTGTCAGACCCAGAATTATCAGATTCTTCGTCTGCTGGTGCAATATATGGATTCTCCTTCTTATGAGATTTTGATTCTTCTTCATCCTCCATTTCGGAATCCAAATATTCTTCACTATCCTCACCACTTTCTTGGTCCTCATCATCATCATTCTCTTCATCATTGCTGCCAAATTCATCACCAAAATCTAAATCAAGACCATCAAGCAATCCACCAATCATGTCATCATCATCAATTTTCTTGAGCTTCGTATTCTTATTCTTTAATCCCAACTTCTTGGCATAGTAAGCCATGTCATCTTCATCTTTTTGGAACAATTCCTGCTCGTGACGTGATAACACTTTTGGCTCATCTTTATCTTCACGTTTATTGGATTTCAGCTTCTTAGCTTCTTTTAATGCTTTCAATTTGGCCAATGGGTCTTCTTCTTCCACCTTAGCAGTCTTCACCTTTGCTTTTTTTGCTTCCTTCAAAGCTTTCAATTTGGCTAATGGATCTTCTTCTTCCTCTAGTTCTTCCTCTTCCAGTTCGAATCCCTCAAAGTCAGACTCTCTCATTTCATTCTCCATCAGGCTCGAGTAATCCTCCTCTTCATCGAATTCGTCTTCCATACCTTGCATGTCTTCAAAATCATCAATATCATGCATGTCACCGTCCTCATCTTCGCTGAAATCGTCTTCATCAATGTCTTCATCATTCAAATCATCTTCTTTGACGATACGAATTTCGGAGCTGGCCGAAGCTTTACGGGCTTTCAAAGCAGCCAACTCGGCCATTGGATCATTTTTGGCGTTCTTCTTGGCTTTCAATGCAGCCAATTCTGCCAAAGGATCAGGACTTGATCTCTTTTTAGCCTTCAAGGCTGCTAATGCAGCCAATGGGTCCTCTTCGATCTTTCTCTTCTTTGATGATTTAGCCACTTCTGACAGTTCGGAGCTGCTCTTATCCGCTGCCTTTTTTGCTTTAAGAGCAGCTAAAGCTGCCAACGGATCGCTGTTAGAAACGTTGGTCTTTAATATGCTCTTTGGAGGTTTCTTTTGATCTGAAGATTGAGTAGTGCCTGCCTTGGTTGTTTCTTTCTTTCTGGAATCTTTGGCTTGGGAACGCTTTTGCTTCTTTAGTTGTCTTTCTTGCTGCCTCTTCTCTTTTCTAGAGACTGGCTTACCTTTTCTTTTCGTATCAGGCTGGGAGAAACGTTCATTATCATCGTTATAGTAACCACTGTCTTCCTTCTGCTTGATTTGATCTAAGAGCTGACCCGGTAACCGGATCTCGTGCTCATCATCACCGGCTCTTCTCTTTTCCTTTGCCATGAATTTCTTGATGTGATGGAGTTGCAAACTACCATCATCTCATCTTGTAGTGGAGTGGTAAGCGCACTACCTGGTATGCCGTGGTGCGTTTTGAGATGAAAATCAGAAGCGATTCTAGTGGCACTACCATGAACCGGTTTAAATTGGACTTTGGAAAATTGAAAGTGGACTTGAAGTTCATTGGCGATATCGTCATACTAGCTGGAGCAGGAATATCTGTGTATTATTTGCTCAACAGCATTTTGAACGAGTACGTGGATCTGTCAGTCAAGAACAAGGATGCTGACAAGAAAGGCAAAAGTATACTTAAGAAACTTCAAGAAACCAACCCCCATTTGAAGGATATTACATTCAACCAATACGAAAGATCGTTGCTCAATTCGTTGGTCACCCCTGATGAGATCTCGGTGCTGTTTGAAGATGTGGGTGGTCTCCAGACTATTATTGACGAGTTGAGGGAAACAGTGATCCTCCCGTTAACTGAGCCTGGAATCTTCGCTGCACACCTGAACTTGATCCAATCACCTAAGGGTGTGTTGTTCCATGGACCGCCAGGTTGCGGAAAGACCATGTTGGCAAAGGCGATCGCAAAGGAGAGTGGCGCTTTCTTCCTACTGATCAGAATGTCTACCGTCATGGACAAGTGGTACGGTGAATCCAACAAGATAACAGACGCCATATTTTCGTTGGCCAATAAGCTTGAGCCATGTATTATATTTATTGATGAGATCGATTCGTTTTTGAGGGACAGAACGTCGAGTGACCATGAGGTCAGTGCCATGTTGAAGGCGGAATTCATGACACTTTGGGACGGACTCAAGAGCAACGGAAGAGTGGTGGTGATGGGTGCTACAAATAGAAAAAATGACATAGATGAGGCCTTCCTTCGTCGTTTGCCCAAGACCATTTCAGTGGCAAAGCCCGATGCCAAACAAAGAGCCTCCATCTTGTCAAAGATCTTGAAGGATACCAAGGTGGATGAGCACGAATTCGACTTGGATTACATCGTTACCCATACCAAAGGATTCAGTGGGTCTGATCTTCGGGAAATGTGCCGTGAGGCTGCCATTCTTCCCGTGAGAGAGTACATCCGCGAGAATTATAACTATTCCAGTGGCAAGCTTGAAAACGGCGAGCAAATGCCCGTGAGACCTTTGAAGACCACCGACTTCATCAAGGACGCCGTGGTACCTGCCTCTATTGACTAATTACCACGTCACGTGACTGTGCCCTAACCGGATTTGGGACGCACGGGTTACCCGGACGGGTGCCCGGTATATATACAACTGTTTCCCTCTGGAAACATCTTCATCACTAGGAACATAATAAACGTACCACACACAATCATGTAGCATGATTGGCCTCTTCGAAGATTGTTATACTTTATCGGTAGTATAATGATTCAAAGCGAAGCCTAGAGCAAACCCACTTTTAGATCTATGTCCAAATTCTTCAAATAAGATCCGGATAAGCTGGTATGGTATTACCGGTAGACTAGAGTGGAACAAATGTAGCTGAATTCCCTAATTATGAAGCTGGCCAGCCATGAGCACCATGCCACCATTTGTCCTCACCACCCCCACTAAACTGTAACCTTGTCCCCCTACCATAGACAGTTGAGTTTCTATCGACCTTTTGAGAGTCTCGAATGAGAATATGCGAAAAATTAACCACAAGAACTAGTGAGAATCACACCAGTGCCGTAGAATCCACCAAGTTTCTCTATGCAGCTTAGAAACGGAAAGTATACCCTCAAGTTTGAACACTAAAACGCTTGTCTTATGACCATTGGTGGCGGTCATGTGCTCTAGTGCTCTGGAGTCACTTCCCTATTCTCACTGTTCTCGTTGTACTATTTTCTCATTAGGTACGCGGGAGAGTCAGATTTCCTGCGAGGTCATCTGATTAAGTGACGCGATCAATTCTAAGCTGATAAGAGCAAGCAACCTTTTACCGGGGCAATTTGCCACTAACAACTTATTCTTTCAATTCTTCCATCGATTGGTGAAAGTGACTGTGGCTATTCGTTGATTACACCCTCCTTTCGCAACAGGAACGTATCACAGCCAGGACCACCCATAACAACCCCCGCTTGAGGCACACTGTAAAGTTGTCATAGGGTCTCAACTGTTTCTTGATTGGGATTGATTGAATCGATTATCCAGCTCATGTATCATATTCGGGCCTCTCGTGGTGCTATCGGCCCTTTGATGGGCCGTTTCCCCAGACAATTCCCCAGCCAATTGGCCACATATAACCTCGCCTCCAGGTACAACCACTCTGCATCCAGGTTCTACTCATCGGATGTCAAAGAACTCAAAGAGGAGGCCACCTCAAACGAATCGGACGTTTCTGCTTCCACAACAGGAGTCATTGACCAGAAGAGAAGTGAAGTTGTGGTCTACTACGATCACATCTATCCTTTAGGAACCTCAAACAGTGTGGTCAAGCAGTACTTGCGATTCATGATTTCCCCTCTCCAGAAAGCATTTTCTGTTGATGATATCCAAGACAAAGTATCCAGAATATCGTCTCCATTGCCGGAATCTTCCAAAATTACCGAAATTGTCCCACTTCGTAGAGACTGCGGAGCTTTTGTCAAATTTCAAGTACCTCCTGGCAAGAACCCCCGGGACTTCATTATCCAAGTGAAAAGCAATGTGCAAAAACATAGGGACGAATACAACAGCAACTTATTCAACAGAGTTTTGAATTTAGTTTTCAATCACTTTCCTTCTGCTTATTCCGTTAAGGGTACTCCATGGATTGAAGACTTGCGTCGTTTCCCAAGTCCAAAACTTAAAGTCATATTTGAGGGTCCTTCTTTGACAGAGGAAGAATTGTATGTTTTATTCAGAAGATATGGGCTTATCGTCGATATTATTCCTGGCTCAGACTCTGCCACCGTTATTTTCAAACGTATGAGATCGGCAATCTGCGCTAAGAATTGTGTTACCGGAATAAGCTTGAGCAAAGGAGAAACAACTTTGCATTTGCAATATATTCCAATTAAAAGGGTAAATCATATTACCGAGTTTGTGGTAAATCATCAAAGAATTGCCATTCCAGTTTTAATTGCATTATTGGCCACTGTTGCAGTCTTGATTTTTGATCCAATTAGAGAATGGTTCATCGAGCAAAAAATTACAAGAAAATTCTACCTCAGTTCTTACGGAGATAACAGGTACATTAGATGGTTAATAAGTCCGTTCAAAACCATTAAGTCTTGGTTCGTTGATAGTTACGATTTCATTGATCAACAATTACATGCCTTCGAAGGTTCACAAAATGAAGAAGAGATTTTTGACCCAACTAATGAACTGAAGTTAGAGACTTTATGGATTGAAAGATTCGAAAAGGCAAAGCAACTTAAATTGTGGATTTATGAGAACATTTCCACTTTTATTATTGTGAAAGGTCCAAAAGGTTCTGGCAAAGAAGAATTCGTTCTCGAACATGCTTTAAGTGATGGTGATTGCGCAAGACGTAACTTTTTGATTATCAATTGTGACATTCTTAGTAAATCCAGATCGGACACAGCTTTGATCAGGAACACGTCGATGGAATTGGGCTACTTCCCGGTTTTTACATGGGCCAATTCAATTTCTCAGTTTATTGACTTGGGTGTGCAAGGATTAACTGGTCAAAAATCCGGATTAAGTGAAAGCAAAGAAAGTCAAGTTAAAAACATGTTTTCCTTGACTTCTCAAGCTCTTCGCAAGGTCGCTTTAGATGATTATGCTAAATACAAATCTTCAGTGGTGAAGAAAAATAGCAAGCTCACAGATGGCCAAGAAGAAATCCAACTATTGAAGGAAGATGAATATTTGCAACAATATCCCGAGGTAAAACCAGTTGTTGTGGTTAATCATTTCGCTCGTAAATCTGAATCTTCAGATAATGACTTCGTGTACCCACTTATTGCAGACTGGGCTTCCAACTTGGTTCAGAACAACATTGCCCATGTGATCTTTGTTACATCGGATGTTGGAAGTATTCAACATTTGAATGACGCTTTGCCAAATCAAGTATTCAAGAGCATTTCATTATCTGATGCATCCAGACACAACGCTCAACACTACTTGATAAATCAATTGAAGTTGAAAGATCCTTCATCAATTGAGTCATGTTTGGAACCATTGGGTGGTAGAATGTTGGACTTGCAATCCTTTGTCAGAAGAATCAAGTCAGGAGAAGATCCACAAGATGCTGTGGAAGAAATGGTTAACCAGGCGGCAGAACAGATCACTACCTTCTTCTTGAATACACAAAGATTAGAGAAAGAAGTTGACAACAATTGGAGTCCTGCCCAAATATGGACTATCATGAAACTCTTAACTACTTGTGGAGAAATTCACTATGATAAGCTAGTCAACTTCCCACTTTTCAGCAACAGAGCAGAAACCATGGCAACATTGAGTACACTTGAAAAATTCGACTTGATCAGTTTGAGTAGAGACAAGGGACTTCTTGATAAAATCCATACTGGACGTCCTTTATACAAGGCAGCTTTCAAGTACTTGATTGACGATGTTCGAGTCTACAAGATGTATGAGATTGATTTGCTACAAACCTTGGTGAAGGTAGAGAATGAGAAGATCAAGAAGATGGAGTCTGAATTGGTTTCGATCGGTCATATTGGAGGTGTAGATTCAAGACTTGCATATCTCACCAAAAAAATTGAAAAATCCAATTCCACAATCATTAAATACGAAGCCAAAGTTGCCGAAATCAAAAAAATGGGATCTGAGGCCGACGGAAAGGGCTTCTTCAAATTGTTCAAATGAGGTTTCGTATTAACTAATTTCTATTGTTTTGAATTATAAATTCAATGCATTTGATTTACATAGTTTAACATGTCTATAGTTATTAATTTTTGAGTAATTTCTTACTAAGAATCTCAAATGCCATTCTTCTTCGTATGATTTTCATGTCTGATTGTGTGTATGTCAACTCTGACTTACCAGCAACAAACCTGGCTGCTGTACAAGTGAAAACTCCACAATCGTATCCATTAGCCTGTTGTGGTGTTTTTACATTTGGCAAAAGCTCGTAGTTAATTTTTGGATGACCCAATCTATCAGCCTCCAGAGCCATATAGTTGGACAAGAGCTTAATGGCATTTATGTTCCCAGAACTTGATAATGAATCCATGTATTGGATTTTTTTCTCCTTGTTATCGATAACTGCTAATGCCCAATGAGTATTCATAATGTTAATAGGAACTAATATAGTCTCCTTTTGGTATAAATTCAATTTTCGGCGCTTGGCCCATCTTGCCACTCCTTGGTACCCTTTCTCTTGTAATGTGGTGAAAAAGTGGGTAGTCCATGCATATATTTTGGGGTTAGAATCGGTGATAATGTTGAGATACAAATCGATGACATTATCATTTAACCACCTTCCATCACGGAGAGTCTTCATGTCGTCTTCAAATACATCGATTTGGAAGAGACTGAACAACTGCCTATTGGACCTTGAGTTCCATACGTTGTTGACCTGTGCTAATTGATCAGAAGTCAATGGGGTGATTGCAGAAGATGACTTTTGTCTGTCCTTGGAAACCTGGTCTTGCACTTGAAGACGGGATTTCTCATACTGTGAGGAGGTTTGTTTATCTATGAAGAAGTTAGAAATCACCGAATCAAGAATGGAGTAGTTAGTGGATGAAATGGGCTTAGAAGGGACGTAGTAATTGAGAATCGATTCGTGGTACTTCTTGGTTGGTGCATCGTCGATACTCAAATTCAACAAGTTGTCTAAGTCTTCGGATTCGTCGGTTGCTTGTGGAGTTCTCACAGGACGATAGTGTTGCTGATATTGCGATTTCTGGAGAAAGGTCTTTGACAACAGAAAATCCGTTCCGTACTGATATTGCCTGCTTTGTGGGTTCTTGGGTAATTCTTGGATCCGTTTCACTGCCAACGAACGGAGCAAGTTTTGAGGTTGTTTTGATTCGATCCCGGTGGAGGAAGAAACGTCATGGAGCTCGGATACATCGTCTATTAGAATGCTGTTGTTGTTGAGATCCGTGGACAGAGTTACCTGGTGATGGCGGATAATGTGGTAGTCATTGGTTATTGGGACCAACTTGTTGACCCGGACGATTTCCACTTCGGAATCCGAAGTTTCTTCGTACGATGACAATTCTGGTGGTGTATCAAAGGGGGTGGCAGCTTCCACTGGCTGGGACTGAAACAGTTGGGGTATGAACCGGAGTAGCTGGTATAGCTGGCCATGTATCCAATTCAAGAAAAGAATGATAATGGAGGACTGGGGTGCCACTTCCTCCATTGGTTCCATATCACGTAGTAGTGGATAAGAGATGGAACTCGAGACATGTGCAGGACTTTGTTAGAGGTCTTCTGTTGCAGAGCCTGCGAGGTGAAGTCACTCCATTTGGCCCGAGGATTTATCCCAATGTTTGAAGACTGCTACAAATTCTTATAGTAGTGCAAGCTGAATAACCATCACGAAGCATTTAATCGTAGAGAAATGTACCTTCTTTAGAAACGGTGCGTTTTTGTGCTTTTTGTTGAAATGGGTACCATTACATCTCTAAGTTTGTCAATGCTATGTCTGCAGGTGTTGTTCACAAGAGAAGGATAGGGCCTGGTTTCCATATTATCGGGTCAATCCCCCTTATTATTGATAAACAAAAATTAAAAATTAGCTCTATTGAGAAGATACAACCCTCTTGTGCCATCAAAAGCCACAAGTGAATATTTCGCAAATTTCATAAATTTCACTTATTTGAAAATCGTGAAAATCATGTCAAAGCTGGAAGCTAATAAGACACTTGATCCGGCCATCCCCATCCTACAGTGATTGCAAACCCCACACCTAGAGTATCACAGTGGGCTTAACCAAAACAGGCAGTGCCGGACACCCTGAAACACCAGCAGATCTACCATTTCCCACAGGAGCCTCTGGCTCCTACTAATGTAATTCTCTAGTCAAATACTTCCCTAAACGTCTTACACAACCGACCCACCACCCCTGCGATAAGACGATGGCTGCATGGAGATGTGGGGAGTATCTCGTCCCTGCAGTGGTCTGTATTGTTTAGTCCCCACCTCCGGCCGTACACTGCCCTCTATACAACTTTATCCGAGAACCCGCTCCGGTTGCCTCACATGGATGTGGGCCTCTGGTCTGTCACAATACTGAGCTTGGTCTATTGTACTGACCCCACTCCAACAATCGCCATACCACTGTAGTTGTGTCCTACAGCTAACAGCATTCCTGGCATACAACAGGCGCCACTACCAAATTCACAAGTACAAGAAGCAGCCTCATGTCCCCCAAAATGTGGCCAGCGCTGTTGCTCACCCAAGTAACCGGTTCGCAACCGGTGAGGCTCGCTCTTCGCATTTGCCATAAGCCGTAAGCCATAAGCCATAAGCCGTAAGCCCTCTGGCGAGGGAACTACTCGCCACACTGAAACTTCGCAATGAGCATCGATGTTCTCTCATGAGTTCTCTCATGCCTTCTTTGTGTTCATTCACACCTTCTTCCGGCCGGTTGTTCCCTATTCATTCCACCAGCGTAGTTCCGCATCGATCTACACTGGTTTGTACTTTTGCACCATGTCAAATTGGCTGTTTGGCAAATTGGCTTCTGCCTTGCCGGTGTGCTCACTTTGTTCACAAATGCAGCACATTCCGCATTGGGAACTTCCCTCGTATATGTTTAATTACCACCAGTCCAAGCCCTTGGCCCGCTGCTTCTCCTCCCCACGGAGTTAACCCCTAAACTCCCACCACGCCAACAGGCCGGCCTCCCCTTGGACCAGTCACCAGCACCAGGCCAGGCACTTGGGAGCAGAGCTAGACCCGCCAGGCGGGTCTGGCCCACCTCTGTTATCACCGTCATCCCGCGCGCACACGACCTTCCCCCCACGTGTAGCTTCCTATCAATAGAACCAAATTACGTCCTCTTCGGGTGTATGAAATAAATATCCCGTCGCCGCTTTCCGATATAAAGAATCCATTAGTGGGCGCTCCAATATGTCAGAAAACGATCCTTTGTCAGACTCCCAACCAATGTTGTTTGCCAACAAGCTCGAGCATGAGATATACAAGCCTTGGAAGGAGTACTACCTCAACTACAACGGATTGAAGAAGCTCTTGAAAGAAGGCGTGATTCTCCAGAACAACTGGTCCGATAAAGATGAGCAGAACTTCGTGTCCGCCTTGGACTCCGACTTGGAGAAGGTGTACACCTTCCAGCACAACAAGTTCGACGAGTTGAACGACAAGTTGAACGAGTTGCAGGGCCAAACCGAAAACGCCGGCAGAAAGTTCGAGGTGGACAAATTCACCACCGAGTTGGATGAGCTTCTCAACTCCGCCCAGGACTTGGAACATTTCCAAAGACTCAACTACACCGGTTTCATCAAGATCGTCAAGAAGCATGACAGACTCCACCCTGCCTACTCCGTCAAGCCTCTTTTGAACGTGAGATTGAAGTCCTTACCATTCCACTCCGAAGACTATTCCCCATTGTTGTACAAGATCGGTGCTCTCTTCCAATTCTTGCGTGACAACTACAACGTGGACCAATCGCTCTCGAAGCTCTCGTCCTTCACCGAATCTTCGGCAAACACCGAGTTCCAATCGTTCAAGTTCTGGATTCATCCAGACAACTTGATGGAAGTGAAGACCACTCTTTTGAGACACTTGCCTGTGCTAGTCTACAACAACCAGCACTTGTCCAATGCTGATGATGATGACGATGACGATGATGAAGACAGTGCCAAGGACACTCAATCAGATCAAACCGTCAACTGTCTTTACTTCGACAATGACCATTTCGAGCTCTACAACAACAAGTTGACCAAGATCAGTAACTCTTCGGCATTGAGATTGAAGTGGATTGGAAAATTGCAAGACAAGCCCAAGATTACCTTAGAGAAAAAGCATTTCGATGCCAACTCTCAATTCCACGTTGATGAAAAAATTCAATTGAAGCAAAAGTACATCAGTGATTATATCATTAAGAAGGAGATTCCAAGCAAATTGAAGAAGATCAATGATTCAGAATCTTTGAACAACGTTCTCGCTTACATCAAGGAGCTCAACTTACAACCAGCCATGAGAACCGTTTACAAGAGAACCGCTTTCCAAATTCCAGGTGATGACAAGGTCAGAGTTACCATTGACTCCAACCTTACTTTTATCAGAGAAGATGCTTTTGATCAACAGTTACCAATTAGAGACCCATCCAATTGGCACAGAACCGACATTGACTCAAAGTCTTCCAACCCACTTCAATTCTTGAGAAAGGGTGAGTTTGCTAAGTTCCCATACTCAACCATGGAGATCAAGATTAAGAAGTCTGCATTAAAGAACTCCAAAAACTTGAACTGGATTAACGAATTAATCAGTTCTTCCAACTTGATTAAAGAAATCCCAAACTTCTCCAAATTTGTTCACGGTATTGCCGCTTTGTTTGTTGAAGATGAAAAGTTGGAAAACGTTCCATTGTGGTTCAATGAATTGGAAAACGACCTCACTTTCAACCCAGAATTGCAATTGAAAAAGGCTAGATCATCAACAGATGAGATCGCTAAGGAGGACCTCACAAATGAGGATAACTTGAACAAGTTCAAGGATATGATCTTGAAGAATAACGCTGGAAGCTTCCAGCCAAGATCCGCATCCTTCTCTGGATCCCTTTTGCTCAACTTGAATTCTAAGGATCCCGAACAGGACGCAGGCAAGCATGCTACTCTCTCTGAAATCATCGAAGAGAATAATGAGACCAATGCAACTACTCAGTCTTCAGATTTCGAGGATGATGATGATGAGGATGATGTTCTTTCCAGATCTAAACGTGGCCCATTAGCCAAGATCTGGAGTCTTCCAAACCAATTTTCCAAGCTTATTGATGCTGATTCCGAAGATGAGGAGATCGAGTTGCCAATGGGTGTCGTTAAGCCAGAGTCTTGGATCAAGAACGCAGGTCCACTCAAAATCGAACCTAAGGTTTGGTTGGCCAACGAAAGAACTTTCAACCGTTGGTTGCATGTTACCACTTTGTTGTCGTCGCTTACCTTTGTAATTTATTCCAGTTCCAAGAAGTCCAACTTCAGCAGTGTGTCGGACTATCTCGCATACTTCTACTTTTTGTTGACTCTTTTCTCTGGTGTTTGGGGTTACTACATCTTCATGAACAGAAGAACTATTATTATGGAGAGATCCGGCAAGCATTTGGACAACATCGTTGGTCCTTTGGTAATTGCATTAGGCTTGGCAATTGCTTTGATCTTCAATTTCGTTTTCGGATGGAAAAACTTGAAGGTCGATCTCAATGACTCCTTTTACCAAACGAACTCATTCCACAAGATGGTGCACGAGTACGTTCTTGACGCAATCAACTAATCGATAATTATAAACCATTGAAGTCGATAATATGTGCCCACATTATCAAGAAAAAAAAATGTTCTCGATGAACTTTGATTTTATTTACTATACTAATAAATACTCCACTATATTATTCTCGATTCTGAATACCTTCAAGGCATTTCAATATTATAAGTAGAGCGGAATGCCGATTAACATGTCCGAAATTTAGCACACTTCCCTTTAGGAGATCCAGATATATGGGATTTTTCTTGATATAGCATCAGTAACTTCGTCATCACTCGGAATAGAACAAAAATCCCTGTAGAGGCGTTGACTTACCTTCACTTTCTGCCACTAGATGGCCAGGCCGGAAAAGGTGCCACGCACGACAGTGTTCTATACTCATTTTGCGGTAATAGAACGTATGATGGTATTGCTCTTCACATACTGATGGTATAAACGAAATAGGGAACTTGTAAAGTTGATGTTAACTCTGTTAGCTCATTAAACCGTCGAAGTCAAGTGAAACCTAATTCAGTGACAAAATTGCTCCTAAAGAATTGGCATAATCTTGTCTCACGTTCCTAAGTATGACCAATGCAGAAGAAGAAGAGCCGAATAAAATGCATAGATTATGAATGAATATACACAAACTACGTGGCACTCATTGAGTAGCACGCCTAGATTCCTTTCTACCGGTGTTATAGTCGTCTTTACCAGGTGCCCTTTGAACCCTACACACCGAAGTATTTGTGCAACCTACATGTGTAGGTACGTGCACTACCAACAAAAATCAACAATCTCCACCGTGTAATCAACGCCTGTTACTCATTCAACTGCACCATCATGTCCGTCAACACTTCCTTATACACCATTTCTGCGGTGTTGATACTCGACAACGAGGGCTCCCGATTATACGCCAACTACTATCAAAACAAACCGCAACCTCACCAGAAGGAATCAAATCATGTCATAAATAGCGAATTCCAAACCATAGCACAACAGTTGAAGTTTGAAAAGTCAGTATTCAGTAAGATAAATAAGGTCCACCAGGACATTGTGTTATACGACAACCACTTGATCACCTACAAGCAAACCAATGACGTGATTTTGGTGATCGTGGCCAAGATCAATGAGAACGAGTCGTTGATCTACTCTGCCGTGGCCAACTTGTTCGAAAGTTTGAACATCTTGTTGAGCAACAACGTGGACAAGAGCACCATTTTAAAGAATTACGACTTGGTCAGTTTGGCCATTGATGAAACCGTGGACGACGGAGTTTTGATTGAGATCGATCCCGCCATCATTGTTAGCAGAGTGACCAAGGCCCCAGTGTTCGATACCACCGTTGGTATTGAGGTGAACAGCAACACTCTCTTCAACGCATTTAAGATTGCCCAGAGAATCGGTGATAAATTGCAACAGGGTTTGTAAGTCCCCGTCCACTGCGTTGCTTGATATATAGCCAAGGTGTGGATTCACCTCAAAATAAAGATACATTTCAATTTACGTTATATCTCAAAGATACCTAGTTTGATTTCCGGAGCACATTTGCCACCTTTCTCATTCTGTAGCTGAGTAGGTGCTATAGTTGATCTAACCAAGTGGTTCTAGTGAAAGTACCATTGGCTTTGAACATGCGCACGACTGTTTTTGAAAATCAACATAATCCATCTTAGCAACTGTTCCTAGACATGGATGAATCTTTCCACTTTGCATTGCTTCGGATATCGATAGCCCAGATCCTCAAATCCAACGGCTTTGAAAGATGTAAACCGTCCACGTTGAATGCCTTAACAGACATTTATATTCATTACTTTACTCGTCTTGCAAATGAGTCCATAAGGTTGGCACAGCTCAGAAACAGATCGAACCACTTGGAAATCCAAGATGTTACGGAAGCGATGAAGCTTTCTGGATTTATAATACCTGAAAACTACTTAAAGTTGGACGACACTAAGGATAACGAAAGACAAAATGCATCATCTCTTACCAAACGCAGTAAATCTGCCTATAACACCAAATCTTTGGATTCATTCAAGGATTGGGTGAAGTATAGTGACCCATTCCGAGTTTCACGCAAATTGAATGAGTTACCAAGCACGTTGATCAAGAATTTGATGGAAAAGAGAAAGTTGGTGCTAGATGACGGAGAAACAGACCAGGAAAAGAAGAAAAGAAAGTACAAAGAAAGACAAGATTATTACAACCAGCTCAAGTTGAACGATGTGCTAGGTCACTCAAATAGCACCAACATGATGAATGGAGATGATATGGACGACGAAGAAAACGACTCTATCTCTGATAAGGATAAATTATTATGGTTGAATTACTTGATTGAGAAGGATCTAAAATTAGGACAGGACCTCAAATATGTCAACACAACACTCTACGATGAATTTTTGAAATTTCAAACCAACCCCAAATTCCATCCTGTGATGAACAATAATAGTAATGATGCATCAGACAAGTACCAACAATTAAAACAACAGGTCAATAATGTTAACAAATACGATTATCTCGTATTAGATATAGAGGATGAAGCGGCCCCTAATGACGCCCCTGGCGGCACAAACGTACCCGAAGAAAATGAGAATGTGGTGACGATAAAGCCTTCTTCAGAGTTGGAAAGTATGTTACCTTACAATCTTAAATACAACAAGGAGCTTTTAGAGGATGGCTTGGAATTTTTAGAAGAGGCATCCACGCAAGTCCCTGTGGAAGACGCCTCCGAGCTTTCACCCCACGAGGAAAACTTTACTGTGGAGGACGATGGTATCGGGGGTGATAACTCCCTCATGTTTGTATGATACTACAGCTTTGGCTCGTGACTGATGATTGTAACAGGATATATGGCAGCAGCGCACTGAGATGATGTCACATCGCACTGGATGTCAGCACCTCGGCGCCTTAGCTTTGACTGGAGACGTGTGGTTGATAAACAGAAGACATTATCAACA